>JAODUI010000016.1:3022940-3034272 GCA_027563995.1 Papilio gigon | reverse complement strand
CGGTAAGGACAACCGTGAACACTGTGGTGCGAAAGGTAACCTTGTTATGGGCGGTGGGTATGAACCGCTTGTCGCACTATCATCGAGTCACAGAGCGGGTCGATAACGCCTCGTACCGCAGGGACGGCAAGTACGTAAAAATTGATGCCGCAGCGAGCGTGTTAACTAGTTATAAATTATTATTAAGTATACTGAGATATATAAAAACGTATTAAATATTGACTTTTGTATTCAAACAAGAATTATTATACCTTCTAGTCATTTGTTTTTCAAACCATCGTTGACTTACCTGAAAAAAAAAATGAAATAAAACGTTACTATTAATATGTACACACAATTATAATAAGAAATTAAGTATAGATTTAAAATTTATAAACGGCAGTGTAAAATAATAATTTTAACATAACAAATAGAATTAAAGATAGTAAATGATTCGTCAAAAAGAACAGTGTAAGCTGTAATAATTATCACGTGTTCTGTTAGTATAACAAACGCCGACATACATTTAGTGGCACAAGAAAATGTTTTATCATAAAATATGTGCGGTCTAATGAGTAAGAAATTCGAGATAATAGCAACCTTATTTCGAAAGAGTTAAGGTTTAAATTCCTTTATCAAGCGATAAGTGTCTTGTTAGAGAAAATCAAATCCAACGCCCCGACCGCAGAGCCGATTTTCGTACGCCCGCCGAAATCCGCATTACGCATCAGCGAATTGCAAGCAATTAGGTACCAGTAACATTTTAAATTGCAGACTTATTGTTTTTTTTTTTATAATTTTATAATTATCAACTTACCATCTGTTGTCGATGTTAAATTCATCTTGGCTATATAACCTCTTTCGTGGCTTTTCAAACTGGCCTCAACGATCAATTTAGTTTTTTTTTTTATATTATAATTAATTACCGAGCACGATTTACTATGCGTAAGTCACTAGGAGAGTTTATATCCCAAAAGTTTCAAACACAAACACGTGCACAATTAATGTCAACGCGACGCGGACTACGGGAGCTTGTAAATGCAGTTCAACTCAACCGTAATGCGGAACACTGGCACATTATAAATATAATTATTCTTCTCCTGAACCTTTCGAAGAGAAAACAGTTGTAACCCGCCGCAACGCAGGCAATTGTTTTCCGAACGTCAAATGTCAACTATTGGCGCGAACACTTGACAGATGGATGATTGATTTCGGGCGTAAGCCACCTCGACTCGCTGGCACAGTTTAATAAATATTTAAAGATGATGTATTCGTTCAGATACACGACAATTTCTAAAGGATAGATGCTACTTTGAGGGGGATCCAAAGCTTTTTGATAGTGTAACGACAAAACAAATAGCCCGGAATGAGTAAGGTTCGCGCATGCGCGTCCAGCTCTGCCGTATGCGTACATTGTTAAGCCGCGACTACGTTAACTTCGTGCAACTTAACGCTTCTGAATATTTTACGTTTGTGATATTTTTTACGAGCTATGAAACAATTACAATTGAATGCATGAAACAATACTGTAGTAACACGCAATATACGAAGCTTTGTTACCATTTACTAGACTTGTTGCGTCCCTGACTTTCCAATGTTCTTATTATGAGCTTTGAGCTTTTCTTTGTTTTTTTTTAATAATAATTGCGATAGATATAATAACTTAAAAGTAATCATATTTCAAACCTTCAATAAAATACACGTTTAATGTCATTTTTTTTAATATTCTTTTAGTACATCACAAGACGACATAGTCGAAAAATTAACCTATATTAGTTAGCTAATACGAAATACAAAGGACATATATAATGTATGAATTAATATCATATTTTTTTTTAGTATTGTACAAAAAAAAATAAAAAACAGTTTCCTGTGAACATCCCCCTACATCTGCAGCGAGCAGCTAGGGGCACGGAGCGCGCCGGGCCCGCCACACTTGAGATATTTATCCAAGCGGTGACGGCTACCTGATACTCGCTATGTGTACGCCAGATCTAGATACAGCACGTCTGTGGAAGACGCAGCCCTATATTAAGTACATGCGATTCTCATTGTTAAACCCTAAACATAAGAGTCATTATTGCTTGAGATTGTAAATATGCGTTATTCTGCGTAATACGCGTGTTTTAAGATTTATGTGAAGACAAAATGACACCGTTACCCAGTTTATAATTGTTCTACATTGTGAAGAGGTTATGTGTCAAAAAGTCTCTCATTTTATTTTGTAGCGTGGGCAAAGTATTGTACACTTTTTTGAGTTTTAATAATAATTGTTTAAGTGATTTAAAACTACTAATAAATCTGTATAAAGACTGAATCATTATACTATTTTTATTGTATAGTTTTCTCATTATAAAATTCCATTTAGTTACGAGAGAAATTTGAATGAGAAATTCAAATTTCGCGCCATCTTTTAGTTTATGTTGGTTACAGTAGCGTCGTTTAATTTTAAACCATTTTTGTATGAAGGTGGCATTCTTCTCTTAGTAGTAAATATGTTCTGTGATGATAAAGTTGCAAAAATTCATATATATCGAAAATCTGATTTTAAAAAACAAATTACAATAATGAAATTTCGTGTGAAACGTCATTTTTATATGTGCAATGTTTTAGAAATTGTGCCCCTTTGAGGCTCTGAGTAGAATCGTGTCGTAAACAATGTTATTTGGTAAATGCTGATTAGTAAACAAGTTCCGTGCTGTTCGACGTTTTCTCGTAATGAGACGGCCGTCTGTTTGCTCCCCGCGATTGTCATTTGTTGCCGCATTATCAACAAGACAAACGCTTTAACGAGTCACCGCTGACGAAAACAAGACTCCAGTTCTTTTCTACTAGGCGTCATTTACTAAAATTGAAGTTAAATTTGTTGCATTAATTATTTTATAATTTTTGTTCCCAGCATGAACAACGTGGTTCTCTTTTTTTAGTTAGAAATAACAAGTAAAGAGCTATATGTGAGTTAAATTTTCAATGAACATTCAGCATTACGATAAGTTCATTTGGCGCTGAATCCCAGCCAATTTCTAACACGTCGTATTTATTGATTTGTCAGTAGATTTAATATTTCATTACCAACATTATGAAAATATAATATTCATAATCGATTTAGCTGATACCAGTAGTTTCGCAAGCATTTATTTCCTAAACTACAATTGAAATAAAGTGCCATCTAGTATATATTGATAGGAACAGTTTGACCACTGCGTGGGCGCACGTTCCCGCCTACCCGTCCAAATTAAAAATTATATATAAGCGCACTAGTACCTTCGTGAATCAGTCGGGTAATAATTGTTAAATTAAAACTTCTGAAGCAATAGAAAAGTTAAATAGTCAGTTGAAACAAGTGTAAATTATTTCTTTCAAAGATAACAAAGTTTATTCAATATTTTATAAAAGAAAGTAGTATAAAGAAACTTCTCAACTTAATATAATATTATCTACAAAGTCGGTTACGTTTCCAAAAGTTGTTAGAGCCCGTAGAAACTTATCAAGTTAACAGTGCCTCTAAGTTATCTATTGGGGATACTTTTAATGGTATTATCGATAGGCTGTGTCGAAGTTTGGACTTTTTGAGTGACTAAGTTATTTGACTAAGTTTATTTGGTGGTAAATTATTTAATTTATTTTTTAACTTTTCTTTTGTTAATATGTATATTAAGAAAAATACAATATTAATAAACTTTTCTAGTCCAAATTTAATATCAGATTTTTGTTAATTTACTAATATTTATTTTACCACTCCAAAAGCTTTAAGCTTGTGCTAGGTCCACGACTATACTCGAATGGCGGGATTCGAACTCTCGATCACGTGATTGGAAACCCGTACCCTTAACCATTAGGCTAATGGCGCTTATGTTCATGAGTAATTTCCTCGTTACATACCTTGTAAACAAGATTTCATTAATTTTTAATTACATGAATCATTTAAGCCACGTGAGTTATGTCTGTATAAATAAATCGCTTTCCTTACCAGGATCTTATTAAATTTTCATATGTTACATTATAGCTTTTGAGACTTATAAAACGTATTAATCTAAACAGCGTTTATCAAGATTTTATAAGTATATTGTACACGGGGTGAACGACCTCTCGGACGTGGTAGATATCTAAAGATCCATGGTTAGTTCTCGGGTTTCGGCACCAAATGTTAGCACAACGCTATTGCAAAAATAATATAGAAATTGATAGGCATATTGTAATTAAACACAATACAAAGTCTATAGGCACATTCTAACATCTCAAAAAACATCGACACGCGATCGTCAGACGTTTGACATTTTTTTTTTGTTATCATTGCCCTATTTTGGACAATAATCATCCTTTGTCTGGATAAATGCATTAACGGTACACTGGAAAGGTCGATATTAGAAAACGACAGAGTTTTTTATACGGCCAATGCATTATGAAAAATTTCATATTAGTGAATAGTTTCTATTTAATTTCACCGTTGAGTTTTGCCAGCGTTGTTTGAACATTTTAAACAATCCATTTAATTATGGTCTCTGTTACTATAATACAAGTTGCGGTATTGTTAAACAATCGTGTGACTGTCGTGGTAACAACCTGGTGAGAACTTAACCTGGATTTTAAGAAATCAATTTCTTTTTTAACTTAATCATGTATTTAAATAGTAAATTATAATTAAAGATATTTAACACGTTCGCTGCGAAATAAGGTCTAAATCATCCCTAATTAAACTACCCTGTGATGCGGGAAGCAAAACCTGTACTTCTCTGTGATGCGAAGGGAATAACTTTGTTATGGGTGATGGGGTTTAATTGACAGATTGTCACACTAACGTATAGTAGCGGGTCGTTTAGCGAGCTGGGGCGTAAAAAGTATCCAAAACTGATGCCGCAGTGACGGTGTTAAAGCTTATTTAATATGGTGTAAATATATTTACGCGAAGCTGCTTTAAAATAGATTTAAAAATGTATAAATACAACGTATAATACTATATTGTTGTAAGGCTTTGTAATTAAGGTGCTGTAATAAACTTGTAGACTAAACTTTATGCCTAATTCAGCATGTTTTAGGGTTCAAATTTCATACTGGGGACTGTCTTAATATTTTATAAGATTTGATTAGTTTCGAAGTTACATAGTTAAGATTCTTAAAATTTATATTAAACTCCTTGTTAATTAAATCGAAATTTTCCCATAAAAATGGCTACAGGATTTTAGCTGGAATTTCATATGAATGCAGTACATATTTTTATACAACCTCCTTACACCGAGTCTTACAATGATTACGATCTGAAGAGTTTGTTTGCTAACGAACAATCCACTAGTTGGAATTAAATTTAATCTATGTTCAACCCACACTCGTTTAGAAACATCCTTACGTTCAAAAACAGAAGAGAAACGTGTCTTAGTCGAGGATACGACACTGAACACTGTTACAGTACAGAGAGTTTTAAATACTAGATAAATGTTATTACCTTTGAACAATTTCAGCGCCAATAGCCTAATAGTTATGGATATAGATTACCGATCAAGCGGTCGCGAGTTCGAATCCCAATATTCGACTAATGTCAACCAATCCTTCAATCTTTTCAAGCTTACCACCGATGGTTACAAGAAATATTAGTAAATTAACAAAAATGTACTAATATTTTTTAATTAAAAGAAGTCTAGGTATTAGTTAGTTAGAAAAATCTTTATACTAGCCAGTAACAAGGCTTGTGCTGATTAATAAACATGACCAGCGGCGTCCATTCCAAGTAATGACACTGCTTACGTACTCAAAGTAAACGATTAAGGATGTACTCGCAAGCTGACTATCTAGACATTTGTAACATATAAATTATAACATTTTATGAAGTGAAAGTATATTTATAAATCTTTTAAGTTATTAATTTATAAGAATAAAAGCTTAAGCCATCATCATAAGCTCACTATATCTCCACAGAGGGGCTCAGAGCCTACCTTATTATTATGGGCGACTAGGCCATAGTCTACCACGCTGGTCTAGTGCGTGTTGACTTTGCACAAATACACAAATTCTTCGTAAATATGATGAAGTTGCATCACAACGTTTTTCTTCAGAGTAAGAACTTCGGGTACAAATATACATGTGAAATTCGAAAGTGAAAAACATATTAATACATGGGAAGGCTTGAACCTGGACATGTTGAATTCGGTCCGGTCAAGTTAAGCGTTTAACAACAGCGCCGCCGGCGACAATGTTTTAATTATTCCTATCTCTTTTCAGTGCAGCAGTGCGAAACCAGTTCTCTTCTAGCAGAGGTCAAGACCTAAAGTTGGCATCTTAATAGTATGGTCGCATCATCATCACGATTAGCACCGGTCTACCCACTGGTGGACATAAGCCTTTCCCATAACCTCCCACAGTACGCGGTCCTCTATCTTCCGCATCTAACGATTTCCTGCTGTACGCACTAAGTCGTTCACACGACTGGTGTGTATTTTAGTTTACTATGGTATATCACACTTAAATTACAAAATATGCTTTTTGTGTTGTTGTTACTTAAAGTTTAATTTGCATATCGTAATGGCATTAGCTATCGTGTTGACAAGAAAACTAACTTATTAATTATGCAGCGCACTCGAGAGGGCGTCTTAATATTGTTGAACGTTGCCACGCTTATTTTACCCTAGACAAGATTCATTTAATTTTAACATGGTCCTAACAACATTATATTTATATTTGTTAACGCGTATTAAATGAATAATTAAAATAAAGGGTCTGACTGCCCTGTGATGTCGAGAAAATATTTATAACGTCCGTCTACATTGTACTTTTGTAGTAGAATACTATCGATCGTTGATCGACGTAGTACAAGACGTAGAGCATTCTACGATGTGCTACGTAATTGGACAACTGCTACGAGAACCGTAGAATCTGTTTTGTAGAACTCCCACTATTGCTAGGATACTGTATAGAAGTAAATATCATAGTATAAACATATATGTAGTAGCGTGTATAGCAAACGTATAATATTTGTATCTTGATTGTATTGTAGTACAGAAATAACAAAAGATATATACTAGGAAATGTTTCACAATAAAATTTTAACATTTCTTTGTACAAACAACATCTTTAGCGAATGTTTGTGAAAGCAAGAAGAATAGTCTTCGTATAAATTTAGATTCAATTTCAACAACGACGGAACAATTTTATTTCATTGCTCTTGCGAACTGTGCAGGCGGATGACAATAAAGGAAGGACTGATTAGGGCACGAGCGACGATTTCATATAATGAGGTCCCTACTTCACTTAATGTTAACAGAAAATACGTCTACTGTCTTTGTCTAACTTAATATATGACAGAGATAGTTGTAACCGTTCATAATGGTTCATGACGCCTCAAATATTTAAATAATGACACTGCATTATTACATCTCGAATTACAATATTTTGTAAATGTATCTAATAAAATTAGATGCAGTAATTCCTACAACAAAAATGACACAATGTAATTACGTATTTGCTAAATTAGGGATAAAATAAAGATAAACTATTTAAATAAATAATATCCATAACTATCAGAAATATGGGGGGGAAAGGTCGCGCGTAGACTGTAAAATTGCGTTTTAAAAAGGTGTTAGTCACGAGTTATCGTCACTGCCCAATAGATGGCATTGTAAAGAAATATTAAAGTTCGTAGTTCATACGTTGCGGGTTTCGCGTATGTATTTTTATGCATAAACTGTGTAGTGTTGTGCTTTTTAAGTTTATGTCCACTTTTTTATTTCAATATTTCAAAGGCTAGTATGCTGAAATAATTTTTGTCTAGCATGGAGCCTGCTTTAGTATTTTAAGCATTAAATTAATTTAGTTTTTAAACTTACGTTTCTTTAACAATGAAAGTTAGTTGTGGTGCATATGCGTAATTAGTTATTGCAACTAGATGGCGCTTTCTTTAATTAATTAAACATTTCATTTGACTAGTTTGGTTATTTCAAAAAATAATGTTTATTTAGTAAATATATGAATATAAAAATTCCTGTAACACAGGTTTCGACCTAGCACAGGAAGCAGAGCCCCAACCACATATGTAAAATGTTCTGTTGTATAGACAGTTTTTTTTTTTAAATAAATGTGGACAGTTAGAATAAATGAGTGATGATAATGACTTAGTGACGATTTAAATCAAAGTACGTATATAAATAATATTAAAATAGAATTTCAATGTATAGAAACCACTTCATTTATGTACAAACTTGTTAATTAGACAGTGAGGGAAAGCGATCGTATCAGCAAACAGTTAAATTAAACAAAGGCAATGTTAAATGCGGCGCGAGTCGGAATCAATTCACGAATTGCCAGTTTAGAGCGCAAAATTGAAACTATTTATTTTGTTTAGTAAAATTTATTTTGTTAATTGAATGTAGTTGTTAATAATAAATTTATATTACGAAATACATTTAAACGTATTTATAATGAACTAATCACGCGATATGCGGTTTAGGGAAGTGTAAGTAGGATTTAATGTTACTTTTACTGCTTACAGTTACTTATTTATTAATTACACAGTCATTTTTGACTTTATTACTTTAAAATAAAAACTTGAACCTAATTCACTTAGCAGTATGTCTCGTCAAAATCAATCCTGACGTTTTAGAGGTTAACCGGAACAAAAACAATCGCTAGATGGCGTTCTCTACTAAGCGTTAAACTTCATCAACATCTTAATCAATAAAATAACTAACAATAACCGTGATGTTTACAGTCGATCTGTCAAACAGCCGTCACAAAAGTAACCTTATCCACCAAAAAAATAATACACTGTTGTACGTCGTATAAACATCCATTAAAAAGGTAGAGTTAATAAACGTAATATATTAAACGAAGCACATAACAAAGTTTTATTATTATATTGTAGGCGTTGACTTCTTAAACATAACACATTCCCCTCGTTATGTCGTTTGGGGGCGATTTCTGACATATTCGGGTCACCTTTGACGTTGTTAAAGCCTTTTCTATGGCACTATTGGTCGCGTGTCGATGTTAAGATTAAGTTAAGGCGCTACTTCGACCTTACCTTTTATGGGAACGGAACAATAACATTGGTTACGATCATTATTAATAATATGCCCAAATTATTATCGCATTTTTTAAACATAACTAGTTTGATATTTTAAAAAGACGATGTTAGCTACTATTGACATGGTTAATATGGTAAAAATAATTCGTTAATCTGCATACTTGTATGGACATGTTGTGTGAAGAGATGAGCACAGAAACAAGAAGGTGATGAGGTTGAATGTCGACGGGTATAAAGGTAGAGGAAGATCGAAGGTGTGGATGGATTGTGTGAAAGAGGATACGTGTAACAAGGGAGTGAGTTCAGATATGGCTTACAGAAATGTACGGAAGAGTAGTACTGTGACGAACCTGCGTGAGGAAAAGGGTAGCGGATGTCAAAAATTCGTAAATCTATCCTTGGTTTACACTCCTACAAGCACTAAATAAAAAAATCTAATCTTCTTTCTATGTATAATAGAAATAAAGTATATCGTTTCGTAAAGGTTTTTCGTCATCGAAACCCACGGTATATAATTGTAAAACGTTTGTAAACAAAAATAAATATTTAGTATTGAGATTGTGCAAATAAAAAAAATCACCTCAATTTATCTCTGATTCAATAATAACAACGATACCCAAAGTCTGAGTAATCCCCCAGAGGTATTTGTCGCTCGAGAACAAACTAGGAAACTGGTGTTGACATTCCGAACGAAAGTTTTCCTTGAGATTTGTCGTTCTTACCTAACTCCTACGCCAATAACTTTTTTTCTTTACAATCGTAATGTAAAAGAAAAATTAGTTATTCGTAAAAAACATATCTTTGTTATGTTTATTCATCATCATCCTCAGCTCTTGTCTGCACACTGTTGGACATAGGCCTTTCCCAATGCCTTCCACAGTATGCGGTCCGCCTTCCGCACGATGATTCCCACTGCCTAAATTATGACATCATATTGTTACATCTGCATTTTAAAAGAGAATTTCAGGGTTGACATGTTTTAACAGGAGTTGCGTACTGACATCTATTGGCCTAATTCAAACTATTCAGTAGATATTTCGACTTTGTTCCGAATCAAAGAAAATTAATTACATACGTTTCTTTGATACATTCAATTAGGTACCAAATGAATAACGAATAGTTGAGATAAATTCCCTTTCATGTTACTTATAGCTAAGAAATTCTTTCATACATTGTGCCATTCAAGTCGAGCCTATACTTCGGCCTATTCCTTTTAATTCCTAGCACGTCCGTCTCCCCATAAGACATCGATTTAACTGAGCATCTGTCCCCTAGGAGATTATTTCATCCCCCTTATTCATTGGTCAATCGTTACTTGTGTGTCCAGCAAAGGATTGGAACAAGTTAGACTAAAACACTGAAATAGGCTTTGAACAATTGAACGACGAAGTCAATATTTAAAAACTGAAACTGGGCAATCGTTACAAGGTCTGCCTATGTGTATTGAAATGTACACTTAATATATAACGAAGCTTGTAAACATATGGAACAATCGCTTGATATCACAATAACTTGAACTGGAGCGTCAAGAAGTGGGTATGACCGTATGTAAACATAGGCAAGTCTCGGAGTTTGCTCGCGTCGTGTCGTGTACAAGTTATTACACAAATTGCATCTTGACCTATTTTGATATACATTTATACAACAATTCTATATTACATCTTACATTATGTCTCAATCGAAACCAATCACTAAAATTCAAACCAAAAGTTATGGAATAATTATAATAGTAATTCGAGATTGTTGCATGCGTCTACGATCTCATAGTATTTAAAAAACAAAACAGCGTATTCCTGACCTCCTGATAATAAACATCAGTCCATTTAAATTAAAACCAACAATAGTTTCTATAGTAAAGTTTGCATAAATAGAGAAAAATATTTCATTCTAAGGATGTCGTAAGATAGTTGTCTTGGAGGCCTGCGCTGACTGGCTTAGGTAGACAATTCAGGCGCACGCCGGGACAAATGAAACGTACATAGACCACGACCCATCTCAAGTGCTCTCTACAACTTACGCTAGTGATGTGCGGTCTCCAAAAATATTATAATATCGATATTAATTATTATTATTATTATTTGTTAGGAAAATAATTAAAATAGTTGAGATATAAATGCTCAGTAACTACATCCCGCGATAAGACGTCGGTGGTGCAGTCGTTCAGCGCTTGTCCGTACTGGACCGTACTCGAGATTGTCCAGATTCGATCCCCGCCATGTACAAATATTTTTTCCATTTTGGATTAGTGCATGTACATTATCCGACGCTCTTACGGTGAAGGAAAACATTGTGATGCAACCTACACATATCGGCGAAGAAATTCAAAGATATGTGTGAAGTCAA
>JAODUI010000016.1:2971354-2985112 GCA_027563995.1 Papilio gigon | reverse complement strand
AGATATGTAAGAAGTCAAGTCAAGTCAACCCGCACTGGGACAGTGTGGCTGACTGTGTCTAGTCACCCCTAGTGGGGTAGGCTCCGAGCCCGAGCCCGAGACGGCAGTGAGGCCGTCCAAATGATGATGACAATTAAGTTATCAGCATTATCAGCTTACTATGCTTCCTTATTGAGGGGTTCAAAGTCTACCCTATTATTAGTGGTGACATATTATTAGGTTTTAAATTATGTAAATTGTCAAATCTTAAAGGCTTTAACAAGTTAAATGAATCTTCAACACATTATGATATTCTTTTTCATGATTCAATTCAGACCATAATTTTCTAATTTAACTAATTACAATAATGGCTTAACTCTCATGTAGCAATGCTGTTGTCAAAAGATGACAATAAAAGAAGATTTAAAAATAAATGTCGTGAACTCCACTGACGGCTCTGTTCTGTTCAGTGAGCGTATCCATCGGGTGGACCCGGGCGAAGGTGATATACATTATTCAGCCTATAATTTAATGAAAACGTAATGAAAATCGCTGCCGCGTGACGTCACTCAGGAAGCGGCCACAATGGACCGGCCGGTGACGGTGGCTATCAATCGAACTTAAACAAATTTTAATAAATCAAAAACATCTTTATAGAAAACTCAACATTAATCACGTAAGGTGGATATTCGTAGCTGTGCTACGAAATATAGATAAGCTACAAAGTGTAGCTATGCAACGAAATATGTTTGCTACGTGTCGCAGCTTTATTACGAAACGATATGATACGTAACGTAGCTACGTTTCGGAACGTAGCTATGCAAAGAAGTGACGCTACGTAATACATCAAGGCTACGAAAAACGTAGACGATAGACGGATATGTTATTTTTATTTATAACAAATTACATGGGACATGGAAAGCAAATGAATAGAATCGTGGAAATTAATTCACACTATAATTATTATTATACTATCATTGTCTAATTTATACCAATTTGAAAATGAAAAATAGCGCAAGTTTCAGGACAAATAAAGCGTTTATTGCCTTGTTCCACCTTTAATATGCCTCCTAGAGGCAAACGAGCCTAATTAAAAAAAAACTAGATTCTACCTTGCAGAAAGCTATGTTTGTAGGTCAAAAGGTGCTTTACAACACAGAAAAGCTGTCAAGCAAATAGCAGCGCGTAACGTCATAGAACCTTATCTTGACAATTATGAAAATAATAGACCATTTCGAATGTGATTGTCTAATTGTATTAAATATGTTGTATTAAAAATTGTCAGACAAATGTAACATGAGAATAATTTAGACAGAAATTAAGAACCCATCAAGAAATTATTACATTGCTGGTAAGAAATATATTAACACAAAGTTTCCTATCGTGTATTTCTTCAGCCTATGTCAATCCCGTTTTATATTCTCCAAGTGTACTCTAGTGACATTCAAAAATATATGATATTTGTGTCATAAATGAAAAACCAAATAGTCGATAGCTCTTGTAATTTAAAAGCAATCAGGATTCCCGCGTAGCCTGGCAATGGTTGATGGGACCCGTAATTTTATTTACAGCGTTCAATTTATATTTAGCTCAGTTTGTTTACGTAGTTTTTAATAACGTTATTTAAGAAAAAAAAATGTCCCAAAAACGTTTATGCCTTTAAAAACTGACACATCATAAAAACTTTTTTTGGTTTAGAGTACTTTATACCAACCCATTCGAATAAAACAAATGTTATGTGAAACAGGTTTAATTTCAACTTATGTTTATTTGTAACTAGCTAATGCTTTGTGTAAATTTTAATGTATTACCTCTAACTAGCCCATACATAAACTATCTTGCATTAAGATCGTATCGAAATAGGTCCAACCGTTACGGAGATGACCGGGGAATACCTCGGACTTAGGGGACAGACAGAATTAAAACAATATATAAATATACTATAGAATATCTATAAGTATATACATATATATATATAGTCAATAGAATATAGACGCACCTATTATCAGTCCGATGAACACTTAAAAAAAAACTTACATTTTTCCCAAAAGCATAAATTAAATAACATAAAAAGCGCAAAGGTAACTATTACGCAATTGTTCCGTCTACGTGGTTACCGAGTTACCTTTTTACGTTGACTAATTTTAAATTAAAAAAAAAAAACCCGTAGCTCGAACACGTTCAGTAAACCGGCGCAATTACTTTCATTTCCGCCTTGTTGACTCTGAGTACTGCTTATTGTTATTTAATTCCATTTAAACGAATGAGGTTTGTTTGCGATATTATATACTGGACTTTCAGTATTATTCAACCATTGTTTCTTTATTGTCTTTATTGCAATTTATGGACATCCATCCGCGACATCTTCCACGTGGAATTAAAAACAAAGTAGCTTGTGAGCTTGTCCAAGCTATGTTCTAAATCTGTACTAAATTTTAGATGAATTAACTAATTTTGAATAGAAAATTGTCCCCTTTTTTTTTACTATATAGGTATTAGTTTTATGAAGTTACTGTAAAAAGTATTGGGAAACGTCTATGTCCAGTAGTGAACAGACAAGAGAGGATGACGTTTCTAAAGTACTCCAAATTAACTGTTACTTTATAAAATGTGATGTTCAACTGTTAGTTCCTTATAAATGGTTTCCTATTTTTATTCTATTAACTTAAAATTGAACAGTTAATATCATATAATGTACGTAAGAAACGGGATTCTTACCACGATTAGCCTCTTTGAGGTCCCGATATTTCGTCACACGCATGCGCCATGGTCACGGGTTGACAGTATATCTATTAGTAAAAAACCACGAAAGTTTAAATTTATAAACTATTATCATAATTAAAACAGCAGCAGTTTTCTGAATGTTCCGTCAATGGAAACCGACTTTAATGTAATGTTTCAGTCAGTTCGCGTGGTTGTTGGCGAGGGGTAGCTGTAACCCGTAGTTGATTGTTATCGATCACTCCCTGCAAGGGCACGGTCGATACCAGACCTGTTTTAATACATTATTCAAGCTGCCGAATGTAAAATGAATATCGAATATTTTCATATTATCACTCACCCATTTTTAATAACTTTACAGCAATATTTCTTGCATACATTTACAACTTAAAGACGAACTGTTTTATATAAATTTGACGACTTACTGAGATTCAATTTTCGAAATTTCGTTTGATAATATAAATGATAACACAATGGTCTTTTTTTGCCTCATTTTTATGCTCCAGCTTATGTGTCTATAGCTATGTCTCAGTATTTTCTACACACTTAAGTTATAACTACAATTTAATAAACTCAATGCTAATTTTAAATAAAATTAAACGAGCAACATAAGTGATCCTTTGGAGTGGTCGAGACCATTACGTGCCCGCCACCGCTAGGCCTGTACAGTTAAAGCCATTTTTCAGTAGAAAGACTCGTCTCAAGCTACTATTACTACAAGCATATTATGCGTTTACTTTCTTTAGCACGGTTGCCGTATGAAAACAGACGCTCGATGCTCCTATCCCGCGGCTAGCCGTGCTCGTGGTAAAGCGATCTTATTTAAAATCAATAGACATAAAATGCTTTCGTCCATTCTAACCCTCTAAGCAACGTCGCTATAAATAAACGATGTCCGGTCTCCGTTAGAGCCACGCAAGGGTTGAATTTTCTAACAAATTGTTATTCAACCCTTATATCGCTTTTCGACGATTGAGGAATTTTTTTATATTGGTTTGTTCATATTCAACTCTTTTACAGTTTGATATCATTGCATTGTATTTAATAGTCTAGATACTAAAGTAACGGAAAACTTAACCGCGGGTGTCCACTGCTGCACACAAACTTAATCATCATATCTCTATGGTAAAAACAGAGGTAACAATTTGATTTCAAATGTTTCAGAAGTGGACATCATTAATGATTGTTTTATCATCGGCTCACTATACGTCATCAAGGGCTCGAAGCCTACCATATACTAGTAGTAACTAGGCCATAGTCAATCACGCCGGCCCAGTGCATTGACATATATCTTTGAATTACTTCGTTGATAATGTACAGATTGCATTACGATTTGTTCATCTTAAGAACGTTAGATATATGAAATTGTCACGAATTTGTAAAAAATGCATAAGTCACTTAATGGATCGAAAAACATATTAGCCCATGGCAGGGATCAAACCCAGGACTCAATTAAATTATTAAAACAAAGCGTCATTTCATTTCACATTAAAAATGAGAAACACATTAAAACTTTCAAAGCTGTGTTAAAAATCTTATCCGGGTGCAATAACTCCGGAATAATTCCAACTTGTTCTGTTATAAAGTTCCACACATCTCACTAACGCCGAAACTTGTTCCCGTTTCTAAAGGTACCATAGTTTGACGTAACTCAAATTAACTACTTACTTTGTATGTCACCTGCAAACTATAAACTTCGTAAGTTTACTATAGCATTAGTGATGATGATCATTTGAACAAAAAAACATTGAGAAATAGGTGAAATAAAATTATTTTTATTAAGTCAAGCAATGAAGATGACTTCAGGTAAAGATTACTACGTTCGTTTGGTAGTCTGCATCCGCACGGCAAAGTGCCTTTTGACCTACATCCGTCGCTAGATCTTTTGTACATCACAGAAACTGCCTTTGGTATTTTTAAATTAATAGATTTTCTGCTCATAGGTTTAAAGTCGTTTTTTAATTAATGCGCCCGCAATTTAGCGGTAACAAGTTGTTAATGAAAGCGGAAAGCGCTTTTTATTTGCACACATCAATAAAAGGTTATAAAGAATATTTACAAACATGATAGAAATACTTCCTTTGAGGCCAAGGGTAAAACAAACTACAATCACATATGTAATCTTACCTGCCGGCTTTCTGACTGGGTGTGTGACAGGCGCAGCAGCTGTCGTGGCCGTGTTCGGTGGGTACACTGGGTCGCAGCATTCTCGTTCCGGAAATTCGCTCCCCTCCACTGACACCGCTATCAGCACGACAAGACCCACCACCGACCATACCAAACCCGCATTAAACCCACGGAACATCGACGTAAAAACCCACAGACACTTTGATCTTAACACTTCTCTACCGTCGCTTCCATCGTCCGTTTTATCGACAACATTTCGACAATCCTCTTTTACGTACATCGGTTTGAATTCACATTACACTTATTTATTATATAAATTTTGTTATATATTATTATAATGATATGTATTCGTTCAGTTGTACATAATTGACAATATTTGCACTTACGACATTTATTTTTGTATAAGAATATTTATTTCAGATCTGTAAGATTAAATATTTATTAATAATGAATAGAAATAAACACTATAAATATTTGAAGACATTTATCGTAAAGATTGCAAACAAAAATGAAATTTCACAGTTGCACGGAAACGTCTAATCTTTAAGGTTCAGTTTAACTGTATAGATATAACTGAACTTTACAGATAAAACTGAAGGTCTTCTACATATTGGAATGGCGAGGAACTAAATGATTAATTTTATTTTTTAATAGAAACAAAGTTAAAATGACCAATTGTTAGTTAGAATTCATTAAACGAAGCTATATATAAGAAAAATACCAGTACAAAATACATTCCAGCATAACTTCCTCGGGCGTTCCTAATTAAACGTTTACAATGGACTCCTTTCGTCGTAAGGACGGTCCGGGTTACGAATTGAATCATTTGAAAAAGGACTTTAGTGCTATGAAAATAAATCTTATATTATAACATATGGTATTCTCCGTACAAATGATTTTACGTAGTAGGTCAAAAGTACTTGACAGCGAGAAAACGCAGGCTGCAAACAGGCGTACGTCTCTTGGACACAATTCGAAAAATGCAATTGAATGCTAAGATTTCAATAAGAGATATTCACTCTTATACAAATATACCTTTATCAATATACATATTTAAAACAATTATGACAATTTCAATGTAAATGAGAAATTATAATTACACATGTCAATTAATTGGGAAAAGTCTAAGTGTCTACGAATTTTAAAATTACATGTTCATAATTTACAATTGCAGCTTTTTGTTTATATAGATTTGTTATAATTTCTCATTTACAACGAATTCAAATTTACATTTTATCTAGTCTTGATTAGTAAAGTAGTAAAAATTAATTTTAGAAAGTAGATTTTTGATTGTTCTAACATGTTTGGTAAGGATGGTAATAATAAATATCACTACTGATTCTATAAAATTAATTTAATGGAACATATTTCACGCTGTCGAAGTCGTTTCAAACGAATGTATTAACTGACGAAAAACCCGTTCTGAAATCTTAACGTCTTACCCTTAATTATATTTAAAAATTAAAGATAATCTATATTTTGTTTCGACAGTGGGAACCCACGGTTACATTGTAAAAGTTAATTAACAAAATGACACAAACAACGCTATAAAATTTATTATATCAACTTGAAACGTCTGAAGTTTTTATGACCATTTCAGTTTACTAAATATAAAATATCTTATTACCTTTACGTCTAATACCTTTTAAATAATTAAATTTTTCAATTTCCTGCTATGTTTGACTGTACGTATTGAAAAACAATTTTCGTTTTGAACGCCAACTGAAATTTTAATAATTCACCCCTTCCCGCCATCTCCGACGCGTGCGTTCCCGCGCTTTTCATTATCGTTATTTTAAAATTCAATTCTTACGTCGCAAATATAACTAATTTTAAAGAAAACTGTAAAATGATTAGATTTTATATAATTTTAATGAAATATCAATTAGTAAATTAACATATGTAATAAATAGAACGCAATTTATTTTTCTGTTGTAAAATTTCGAACAGCAATTGTTAAATAAGTTTGATTTGTGTGATGTTTTCCGTCAACACTATTACGTAATGTACTTGAATAAGTGAAAAAAATGTCCCCAATATTTTACATAAGTAATAACATCAGCCGTATTAGATAATTATACGATGTAATTTACCTTATAGACAGTCCAAGTAGGTCATATATGTATGTTCTATAGCCTTCGCGCAATCCAATATAACGACGACCGTGCAACTGTCACGACACGAAATTAAAAAGAAATGATAATTTAAACAAAAAGCTTTCTTTTCTATTTTAAATTCTTTCTTTTGGTTTACGTTTAGACGTGTCCAAACGCACTCGCGCGCGTCCCCACGCGCCATACGGTTCTCGCCCACAATAAACGCGGTGCTACTAACGTAGTAGACCTGGAAAGCCTTTAGCTGCCCCAACACCTCCCCCGCGCCGCCCCCGCGCCCCGCTGTCGCCCTCAGCCCCTGCTCTTACTCCAAAAACATAACGTCAGAAGTAGCCAACGAGAGTCAATGGAATTTGAACCTAATTCATATCACCTTCAAGTTCATTATACAGTAAGTAAAGTTAGAATTTTCACACAACTAAATTGTGGACCGGAAAAGCGAATGCACAACACAAGCTGACAAGTCGCTCCGTGTTCTCGTACTCAAAGTACACAAGCAATTTTAGATCGTAAAGCAATGAAGATAAGTCACAATTTTAAATTGACTTTACACATAGGTGAGTAAAACAAATTGCAGGTGTGTGCATCGAACACAAATGTCCAAATTCGATTACGGTATAATTGTTATGCTGAGTGGTGTTATAGTGAATCTTACTGTCTTAATTGTAAGGAACAAATTCGTATATCATTCATTCAGTTTTCTGAATACACTGCTTTCCACGGTCCATATTAGCTGGTACAATGCTTAGTATTCGCGTTATGCAAATTTATGCTTTATCACATTACAATTAAGTGTTGTTTTCAAAGGAGACGATGTAATAAGAAAAATCGAAATTTAACACCGGAGGACTGTTATAAATGTGTCCGTAGATTTTGTCAAATGAGTATCATAAGAATTGCATTTTGTTTCACAAAATGAATGCATCTTCTCTCTCAAAAGACAGTTTCTTACAAAGTGACCAAGTTAAAGTTAATACCTTCTCGTCTTTCATATTTTAACTACAGTTACTTTGGGTAATGTTTATTTTTGATGCTTCTAAGTTCAATTTTAAACTGGAAGCGAATCATGTCTAAAGAAAAAAAATGCATAGTTTCTTTCTATGAATTCTAGATTCTTTCAGGAGTTCATTTATTGACTGAATTGATGTTCACTAATTTTTATATAAACTTAAATAATTTTAAAGTCGACTGAAAACCAATGACAAGTCTTCACTGATTAATTTAAATTTTTTAGTGAACCTTTAACTTCTATTTCGACTATTTAAAAGTATTATAAAATTCCAATTTTGATATATATTTTTGTCGGAAACTTGTGACGAAGCTAAATTTTACCAATTAAATCTTGTTAAAATAACGATGACGGCGGCGTGGCCGGAATTAAGCCTTCTATTGAGTTAGAGTCGATGGGGGCCGGCGGCGCGATTTCATAACATTTCTTCTTTTAATTAGAATAACGAGATAATCAACTTTAATTAATAGTATCCAGTTAATAAAGTCTTAAATCTCTTCAGATGAAACTAAATCGTGTTCCATCACTTTCGTTCTCAGAACTCGGTGCTGCGCTGAACATAGGATACTGATCAAGTCTTAATCAACACAGTCCCAATGCTTGGTTGACTTCACACATATTGAATTACTACTCAGATATGTGCAGCTTGCATAGAAATAAGTCGATACAGCATGGGCTGAGCGAAAGACGTAATTTGTGACGTAAAAGTATTTTCAGATCATTACTAAAAGTATTATTTATATTTGAAAATCATGTGAATATAGCGATGTTAATGTCACGTGTTATTTAAAACGTCGTCGTATATAAATAAAAAAATTGACGTACGTATTTACGTCATTGATAAAAAAAAATGTTGACAGCTTGTAGCGACCGACCTTAAATCTAGTTTACTCTCACCTTCATCGACTGGATATTTTTACTTCGTGCTTACACTGGCCACTAGAGGTCGCGTAGGTGTTAGAACGAGAAAGTGACTGTCTATTAAAATAAATGTCAATCTTCCTTGGTTCGCATCACGCTTGAAAGTCAGAAAAAAAGTTTTACGAAAGGAAAAATGAAATACGGAACATTTTAATTCAGTATTGATTAACACTTTCGCTACGGCACCAATTTTTGCGAACTGTCCCCGCGGTACGAGGTGTTATCGACCCGCTCCGTGACAAGACGTTAGTGCGACACGCGGTCCCTTAGACCCCAACTTCTTTAACAAAGTTGTAGCCTTCGCACCACAGACAAGTGCAAGTTTTTCCTTTTCACACTACAGGGGATGATTTAGGTCTCGTTTCGCAAGTGTTCCAAAGGGCGACGCGAAGGAACATCGCTGGGTTTTAGTGGGTATTCCGTTGATTTTCGGCTTGTGAGTCCCACATACCCCTCCGGAAATGGGGAGGGGATGCGGAAATGCATTTACAAGCGTAAAAAAAAGGTCTCGTTGCACAGCGAACGTGTTAAAACAGGACGTCAGCTACATTAAACAGATAACAAATAACAGTGTCATATTGTTTTTTGAATTATGATTTATGATACAATTTTTAGACGACGTAATTGTTTGTCAACATTTAGTCCACGTTTTTTAACTTAAAAGTAGTTTTTGAGTTATTTATCTGTTTAAATCTCTAACCTCTAAATAGCCTTGACGATATTTTTTTAATGAATTCGAAGTCATTTATAAAATTGTTTTAATTTTTTTTTAAATATCTAGATGCAAGGTCTCCTGTCCTTCGATATTGGAGACGCTCACGATTGTTAATATTTCAAAATAACTAACTTAAAAACATGAATTGTCTCCATTCTACTGGTTATAATTTGTTATTTAACAATTTTTTTTATGTGAATTATAAGGTCATACAATAATTACAGAGAGAAGGAAACCATTGACACATAAAGCTGGCGTGCGTTGTATTTATTTCCACATGACGTGACCCAGACGGCTGACCCCGCGGCGCCGCACTTCGATCGACTTCTCGGCGCACTATTAGACCTCATACAAATAGATTTAAATATACAACTAGCTCTAGAGCGGGTATTAAAAGTACTTTATCTAAAATATTGTAATCATAGAGATTAATATCGTACAAGTTTTAGACAGTGCAGACTTACTATTAATATTTTTTGACCGTAGTTTTATTTGTCCTGTCTATTGTTCTATGTGTCTAGCTCTTGCATACCAAGGTGACGCGATAACATCTAAAATATAATTAAACTGTTCTATGAGTTATGTTCTGATTGTAGACGTAGATTGTATTAGTTTTATCAAACATATATTAGTAAATAACTAATTCAATAAATAAAATGTTGTTAACACAATATTCGACACGTAATCATTTCGTTTAATTCTTTTTTATTTAACTGCTTACTCAGAGACGGATAACAGGCAGTTAGAGTTCCTTAGTTTAGTATTAAATAGGTGTGATCATAATTAACCTGCTGGTCTTTATCTATAGTGAGACAGAGCAGTACTCTTTGGCATATGTTTAACAATCGTCATATCTGAACTCACACACTTCTTACGTTACCTTCTTTCATCCATCCACCTTATGAATGCCAAGTAACTATTGCCTTAATTATTAATTGGTGAATCGTACCTTATCTCTGTATTAGGTGTGTTGAAAAGAAAAACTTTATTTTTAAAATGTTAAACATCAGTTCTTAAAAATATGTTAATCAATTTAATTTAATTTGTAAGTAGGTTCCTTATAGTGCAGCGGCACATGTGACCGTTGATTGAACATTTATGATAGTCGTTTTCAATTCGCTAAAGAGGATTTCCGGGTAATATAGGAACATTGAAGCACGCGAATGTTAACTTAATTTATAATTTAAATACGATATTATCTTATTAATGATATTTCAAAAACATTACTTCAATTCGTCTCCTTTCTAATCTTTGTAAACAGTCCTTAATAGCTAATTAACATTAGATTAGTATTATGTTTTGCTGTAATTATTAAAAAATCACACATGTAATGTAATAATTAACTCATCATCATCCTATGTCTGTCCACTGCACCTTTCTCAATGCCTTCCACAGTATGTGACTCGCCTTCCGCATCGAACAATCCCGCCGTCCGCACATAATCGACCGTCCACAAGGTCGGCGGGCGCTCTATACTCGTGGTCCCCAACAATGTCCTATATTCCAGTATTTTCCTACTCCATCTGGTACCTGGTTCAACAGATGAAGCGATAATTATAAATTACTTTCAAAATTGCTCATACCGACGTTATTATCCGTATCTAAGAGATGACAGTCCTCGTAATCATTACGTTTGTCGTCGACTTTATCAAAATTATTCTTACACAAGAAATCACTGTCGCATACAAAATCATTTCTTCCGTCTTCAATAATATTTTCATCGAAATTTGATTCTCTAAATCGTTTCTCACTTTCGTTGTAATTCTGATATCGTTCGATTTCAAAATCAGGTGATATAGTCTGTCCCTCATTTACAGATTCCTTTCCAAGTATATCATCCGCTTCTATATTGTTGCTAGGGATGGACGTGTCTGGTATTTCATTGAAATTAACCCTATTCACATTTTCATTTTTAACTTCGTATTTTAATTCCGACATGTCTATGCCTTCACGACTCTCGAGTAGAGGTTTTATATTCATTAAATTATAATTAGATATTATCCTAGAGTCCCAGTGGTTCGGTACTTGGACGTTTTCCGATGTAGAAGCTTCCAAATCTAAATGTACATCTTCTCCAATCTTTTTAAAGCTTCCGAGATTGTATTGGAGTGGTATTGAGAACGAGGGGAGATCCATTTGTGGGTTTTGTCTCGTTGGGAGCGCGGAAATGTGAATGGCTGGTGAAGGCTGCTTATTTTTAGATCCGTAGTTAGTTAAATTGGATGATTCAGCTAAATTAATGATTTGTGGTGATGATACTGAAAAGAAAACGACAAATAATCTAAGAAGATATACAGTAAGACGTTCGACAAAATCTCGACCAGATAGTTAAACCTATTTCCGAGCGTGATTTACGTAATCCAATTGAAAAGGGACTTTTAAAGTTTTATACAAATGCCAGAGACGAAATAATTCAATTTTAAAACAAATAAAAGATGTCACAAATTGAAAAAAAATAGAATTTGTCTTTAAATACCAGACATGAACTGTGACTTCGAATCCAAATTGACAGATTTTGAAGTGAAAGATGTCTTGATTCGTATCATAGTTTTATAGAGTTACCAGACAGTCAAGCTGGATGTAACTAACCAGGAATGGTAATGAAGTCTCTCATCTCTAGAGCCAGGGCGGAAGGCGAGCGAGGGTCGGGGGAGCGTCCGCCCCTCCCTGGGTAACTCTCGCAGCCCGCTTTCTGCTGCTTACGCCACTTCGCGCGACGATTTTGAAACCACACCTGTAATGGTTAGTATAATTACTAATTCTTCATTTATAACTCTGAGTGCTAAAATAAAAGTTATTTTACAATGCAAGACAGGAAGCGATGATGCTGTTTTCGAAGGATATCTTACGATATGTAAATCTGTCGAAGAGTTCAAAACCATGTTTGGCTACACTTGGTCCTTGCGTCGGGGGAGTCAGTTCCAAGATAGTTATTACCTGAACCCTGGCTTCGGTGAGATCTATTCGCATAGCGAGCTCCTCCCTGAAGAACACATCGGGGTAATGTGTTTTGTGAAACGCTGCCTCCAACTGCTCTAGTTGTATATTGGAAAACGTTGTTCTGGAATAATATATATTATTTATGTTTAATGATACAATTGGAAATAAAATATTAATGTTCTCTTAAAAAGAAAATTAATACCTATATCTTCTTTGTTTGCGTTTCGGAACGTCGCTTTTTGAATCTGAAAATGAGAAAATGTGACTTATTAATTGATGTAAATAAATCTAAGTTATACTATTTATAAAACGGCTTAACTCACGTGTAAATCGATGTCGGTACCGACATTGATTTGCACCTGTGTTAAGCCGTTTTATAAGTAGTATAGTGAAATGTCTCACGAAAGTTTTAATAGTATAAATCAAAGTTAGTTGTAAATAAATGCTATTTGTTTTAATATTAATTAAATACAATTTAATTTTAAAACCCAATTAAATATCTTACTGGAGCTCGGTGAATATTCCTCGTCGTCTTCGTACTGTGGTGTTTCCGCTGCGTCCTCCGCGTGCTCGGCGGCGGCGTACTCGCTGCCCTCTGTCTCCGGCCGGTCGCATAGCACCGAGCCAGGTCCTAGTCTAAACAACAGAATTTACGATGTACTTGGGCTAGATTAAAACACAAAATGCACGTTGAATTTAATTTATACAGGATCTAGTTACTAATAAGCAGAAGTATGACATAAATCTAGATAAAAAGATATTGATTTATAACCCATTAAAACTACATCCAAAAGTAAAGAGGAAGTTGATGCAGTAAGAAGTAAGTGAAGTCATGACATCAAACTCGTATGTAATATTCCATCTATAAGTTACCTATATATGCATGTAATAGTATAATTAATAATTTACCCATTAAAAAGATTAGGTATATTGTAACAGAAACTTGTGGTCGGCGACACGTCGTCATTCAAGATGGCCGCGGAATCAAAGCCGGCGCTGGTGCTCGCCTCGCGCCCGTCCAGCGACTCTTCCATCTATAAGAACAGGTGTTGGATACTTGTGTTATACGTTTTGTAGTAATTGACTTAGAAAAATATTTGTAAACTAAATATAAAACAAAGAAAGAATGGATGATGTTCGCAGTGCAAAGAGCGCGTACTTGGGACGGCCAAGTGGTCGACGCCCGGTTCGCCGCCCCAGGTATCGCTGGGTAGACGAGGTGCAGAAGGACC
>JAODUI010000016.1:2950011-2971254 GCA_027563995.1 Papilio gigon | reverse complement strand
GTACTTGGGACGGCCAAGTGGTCGACGCCCGGTTCGCCGCCCCAGGTATCGCTGGGTAGACGAGGTGCAGAAGGACCGGAGAGAGCTGCAAGTCCAAGACTGGGTCGCGATGGCGCGAGATCGAGTTGGTTAGAGAATTTTGTTAGCGGAGGCCAAGACACGTTTCGGGTCGTTGCGCCACTCTAGTTAGTTAGTTAAATATAAAACAGCTAACAGATATCTAACCGGTGTTGACACCGGCTAGTTTTGAGCCTATCGAGGGCTCCTCAGGGTTATTGGGATTAGTGATAGTCGTTTTATATTTCGTTTCTTATAGTAACTCATGAAAGATTAAGTGGTTTAAAATGCTTATGTTAACTATTTTATATAGGCCAGGAGAAATAGATTTTAAGAAAAAGGGTTATTCGTTTACCGTATTGTGAAGTAATTTATTTTTAAAGAATATGATTTACGTCAAATTGTGGTATTCTCAAACCCAGTTCTGATTCGAATTGAATTGTTGATAGTGTATCCTATTGTAGGAGATAATGCAGTTTTTTATATTTTATTTTCAGAATAAGTACAAAACGTATGATGTAATTTACGTCTAGAAAGGTACTTAGAATTGTACAAGTGACGGGCGTCGCCGACATCACTTAAATTGAATTAAATGTCTATAATTTAGTTAAGTTTATTAAATTACTAGTAAATGAGTATAATTTGTGGCGTTTCCCACTTTGCAGACAGTTTGTTTGATGCGTCTGGAAAAGTGTGGTCTTTTCGCGCTTAAAGTTTGACACGCGTCATCGTTACGTCACGGTTCGCGCCAAAAACGTTCGGAAATGTAACATCGTGGATTGCTAATTAGGATGACGTTTGAACTGTTTGTTTATTTTTTTTATTACGCTGTAATAAACGTACTTTTAGTATATCTGTGATTTTAGTTGAGCGATGATTTTTTTTATTTACATTATGTTCAGTAAAAATTTAATTAGAGTTAACAATAAATAACTTTTTAGACGTGGTTTAGTGAATTTTTAAGTTATTTGAGAGGGTTTTTTTTATTGGAATAACATTTTTGTAATTCATAATGTAAATTTAATTAAAAGAAAATACCTAAATCGCATTATTTTTTTTCAAATAAATATTTGTAAAATATTTAATTTAAAAAAAACTAGTTCTAAAAAGTGAAGTGAACAAAATAATTTTACACTGTTTTCTTTTTTAATTCAATTCGTTCGGTTTTTTTAAGTTTACTGTATTATAAAAGAAAATATTAACTAAAAAATATTTGTGATTAGCCTTAATTTAAATGGAATGATTTATGAAATGTCATAAATAAACTAATAATTTCTTACTGAATTAAAAAATGAACAGTATGATGGACCATTAAATATTCTACACTTGTGATACTCTAGTATTGTTAATTAAATTATGTTATAATTAAATTTATGCTTACAAATTAAATTATGAAATTAAATAAATGTAATATAATTCATAAAGCTTACCTTACGGAAAAATGTCGGCAAATCTGCGTTCTGTAATATTAGTATTTCAATTAAACAGGAATTTAGTTGTATTGCTGAAGGCTGTAGCTATTGTCACGTGGTCACCGCTACTGAAGTGAACACCCGCGCATCCACCGCCGCTGCTCGGACAGCGAATGAATAGAGTCGCTTCACTTTTAATTATTACATCCAAATCTTGCCTATCAATTGAATATTTCCGAAAACAGTGTGACTACTCGATTTTATTTCATTGTCTTTTTTTCCAGGGTCCTTTTATCAAGTTTTGTTTTTAAATCAAAACAACAGATGGTTTGCACTATGGTAACCGTTCTTAAAGTACTTTCAAACAAATTGGTAATTTTTCGTATTTACAGTATAATTAAGATTGTCAAAACCTTGTGTTTCTCAGATAATCTATATTGAATTTGGTACAGATAGTTTCGTAGCGATCTCGCGTTTATAGAACGCATTTCGTAGGTATATATGTCTGTATATGTTTCCTACAGTAAGAGCGTTTAATCAAAAAAATGCCGATTTATTTAGAGACAGTGATGTAGTTTTTTTAATGTATTTAAATTTACAACGACTCCACATCTTTGTCTAGTATCTCGGCTAGAAAAGCATGACACTGTGCCACACACGGACGTGAGGCACGTGCCCGCGCGGGGTGTGTGCCTTTCGGTGCTAAGCCAAGCTCAGCTGGTGGGGGGGAGGCCCTGCAAGTGCTGCTGTATCGCTGTCATGCTGCGGCTTTACGTGCTACTGCCTTGTTTGAACCAACGACCCCGCAGTTTCACCCATGTCATATTGAATAGATAATTTTGTATTTTATTACGACACGATAGAGTCTAATATTGATTGTTTAATTGTAATTTGTATTTTGATGTGATTTTGTTTTGATATTGTTATAAATCGATAAATTATTTTACACTAATTTATATTTTTTTGTGTACATAATTTTATGACGTAAACAAAAAGCATGTAAATTTTTCTTTCCATGTATCAAAAATATGTATATTGAAAGTTATAACAGGACTAGACGATTGCTCTCTAATTCGTGTGCTGGGAATTACAAAATTAGCCTAAGGTACTTCCGTCCAGCTACCTCCTATTAAAAGTCCTGCTAAAAACGATCTAGTCTACACATTTCGAAGATTAAGCAACGTAGACTTTCGGGCAGACAAAAATTTACTTACTATGCTTTGATTTTTTGTATTATAGCTCTTTTGAACGTAGTGTTTAGCTACAATATTTGTGGTACACCAAGCTTAGTTATTGCTCAGCAGACGTTCATAATATGTACTTAATCAAATTTAATCATCATTTTTTACGTGAAGGTGGCAAACGGGCGGCGGGTTCACAAAAGTGATTATTGACGCCTAACGACACCTGCATTACTAGTACCACAGATGCGTTACTGACCTTTGAGAGGTACGCTCGCTTCTTAAAGAACTCTAAGTCGTATTTGTTTGGAAATACCGCCGAATAATAATTTCCTTATTGTCACACATACTAAGATATGTTTTCCAATCCGGCTGCCATACTATTCTCTATGCTGTGAATTTATAGCGGCTCAGTTCGTTGGGGTTCGCGGTGAGGGCGTTACAAACATGAGTGTTTAAATCTTTAGATTATACAGATGGACGTTTGTAACTTCAAAACTGTTAAACATAATTGGATATTTGGCAGAGTTCCAGTTCTGTCTAGGGTAGAACATTGGCTACTTAGTTTTACTTCCTTGCGATTGATCTCACGGGAAAAAGCTAGTCTTTTATATTTTTATCTCGTAAATTACGTCGCCATGTTTTCATACAGGGTAGACAGGTTCTTTACGGAGCTGTTCGCACCGCACTAACATTAACGTGACAGATGTGATCTTAGATTTTCAGGAAGCAAAGACACATGTTTTCATGTACTTTGAAAAAAAACAGTTACGTAATTCTGTTTTCTATATATTTGTAGGTTGTAATAAATAGGATTAAATAAAACAGCAAACGTCCATATGAATGTTAATTCATATTAAATAAATAAATACATTTTATTGTATTTTTTTTTTAAATAAAACTATTGTGACTATGTTGTAGCAATTCTCAACAACATTCGTATATAATACAAGGTATATAATGTGACGCAGGCGCGTTTATTGCTTACCTCTACATTTACACAACAATTAATATCTAAGAAATATATATTAGGTGAACTCTTCAATATACATAAATGGTAAGAATTACAAATAAGTTAGTAAAAGTTTTGATTTTATTTTACAGAAAAAAAAAGACCTGCCCACTCGTACTAAGACTAAAATATTTACTAGTATTAAAGGAAATATCTCGAAATGGTAATACATTGTTTATGGTAGGTGCGGACACGATCAGAACATAAACCAACATTATCTGGACCCGGCAAACACTAGCAATAAGAAAAACTATTTAAACATTTTTTTTTAAATACCAGTACATTTTCGTTAATGTACTAAAACTTCTTGTAACATTTCTATGAAGTTTGTGCTAGGATTGAGTTCACAATATTCGAATGGTAGGATCCGAACCCACGACCTCTAGATCGGTAGTCATTACTTTAACCATTAGGCTATTGGCGGTTTAAGTTTTCGTGGGACATTATTATTATTTAAACATGTAGTGTTATTTGTTTTTTAGTGACAATTACTATAGACTTCAGGTTATCAAATCATAATTATGAAGACTTCGTTTTGTAGGTAAGCAGTAATTATAAAATTACAATTAATAGTCGGAAGCCTTTTTTAGGGTCAGTGCTTATTTGGCAATATTCACGATTGCGTAATTTAGACGTGAGTTTTAACTGTTATTAATTATTGTATGATAATATCTATTAAGTTTTAATTAATTTAAAACAATTTAATTGTCCGGTGATTTTTTATTGCTGTGTTTTGTTTGCAGTGTATTTCACCGGGTCAGACAAATTCGGGTCGTATTATAAATGTGATTTATGTCCTTAGGAATAACAGGTTTAATTTTAAATCATTTTTTTTAAAGAACAAACGTGAACATAGAAACATCTTTGGCTTCGAGCGTAATTTACAAAAGCAAAAAAAAAAAAAAAAATTTTTTCAATAACACAAGATCTGTTATGTATATAAAATGGCAATTAATTATAGATATAAGAAACTGGAAAGGAAAATTGCACATTTTATAAACACCACATTCCTCACAGCCCTACAGAGTTATATTGTTTGTTTTTTTTACCAATTTTTTTAAGACCGTTACAAAATCAGATGAAACCGTGAAATATAGAAAAAAAAAGTCTCTTTTATTTACTTTGAATAGAACAGTGGAAACCAACGTTAATGTACAATTTAATACAAGCGTTTTGAAAGTCGGAAAATTTAAAAAAAAACGGAATTTATTCGATTTTTTTTCCCAAAAAATCGATAACTTAAAAGTATTGCTTAAAATTTTAAATTATTTATTGTTTTTATCTTTATTAGATGTTCCAACAATATTAGGAATAAGAACGCTTGAAAAAAAAATCGTAGCAAACGATTTTTTCTAAACTTTTTTTTTTTAGAAAACTTCCTAAAGCAATCTTCAACCTCATCGATAGTTAGTTTAAATTTTAATGTAGATTAAATTTCATCCACATATATTAAATATAATAAATTACGAAACGATTAATCAATTCCTTCAGTTTAAATTTAACAAGTTCTATAATTACATTATTATAAAGAAACAAATTGTTTCCATCGGCCACAGAGAAATCAAAACCACAAAACAAAAAAATCTCTCCAATACAATTTTTTAAACTGGCAATATTTTTTTTATAATTGCATAAAATAATATTTTTTAAAAGAAAATGCCAATTTGTTTACCAATTAATACTCAAACAATTTTTTTTGGTATAAAAAAAGTAAATAAAAAAAAACCTCAAACTGTGGCAGATTGAAACGCGCTTCACAACACAATCAGCCGATACTGGACATACATACAAACATACATTTTTTATATAGAGATTCAATGGATATAATAAAATTTAACTGGACAGAATGTTAAGACGATACTTTGCTGTTCCTCGGAACACTAAGGTTTAAGGGCCGGTCAGACTACAAATAATATCGATTTACGATTTTATCATTGAGGTTAGAAGTAGTGACCCTCTGAATAGCATGGCTAAAGAACTCACACTCAGAGCGGCCCAGACCCTCTTAGTGTACATTTAACACGTGCAAACTACACTTATCCGCTCTCGCTGTGACTCTGAGTGTGTCTGTTTGAAGAATCAAAGTACAGTTAGGATAAAAAGCTCATTCAAATCAAATACATTTCGTTCAATATTTTTTTTTTCTAACTACCCACATATCAAATAGTAGAAACGACATCTACGTAACTGGTACAAAGTCAACAGTGGATAAATTAACGCGAGTTCGCACTGACGTAACATTTACATAAGTACAGGGCAATCACCATTACCATGCCCTACAGCCTTTGTCTACCCTCTACTGGGCCTATGCCCAGCAGTGGGCAGACCAGCCAGGCATACCAGGCCTACGTTTTCCCTTGCATTTCCCAATGCGTCAATAAACTAAGTAATAAACATGTCAATTATTATTTTAAAACAAAAACGCCTAACGTATTTAACCAGTGTCGGCACCGACTAGTTTTATGTCTATAGGGGTATAATTTCGCGTCTCCTGTCTCACACTGAATAAGAACCGGGCCACGGCCGAGAAACTTTAAATAGTTTAACATCAACTCTATGAAAAAAACGTCGTGTTTTCATGTAAAAGTTTCGGCAGTGCGTTCGCGTTTAGAAACAAGTCACCGACCGGCTTGCCGCGCGTATCAAAAGTATGATAAAAGCCGGCCCCATTCAATACTTATAAGCTATTCAGTTATAAAATATGGTAGTTTCAGTAGAAATCGGTAACGTTTAGGTTTTTAACTAAATGTATCAAGAAATTCAAGTCGAGTAGAAAAGCTAAATATAAAAAACTGTGGCAAGTTTACATATACGAACGTTAATAATTATATAGTAAAACTAACGAAATGCTTGTGACCGAATTCAATGGAAATGAGAAATAATAACAAATCAATCAATGTCACCTTCATAAGGCTGTATTTTCGTCCCAACCATGTTCGTATCATCAATTTAAGCTGACATTGTCTGCCAGTGGTATTTATGTATGTAAATTCTCATTTCAATTGAATGCGTCAAATTCACTTTTATAAAAGAGAATACGAGTGTTTTAGAAGTGAAAACCCACTGTGTAGAAAAGTATTTAAACGTCACCGGATGACAGATTGACAGCTGTCAAATGTGACGTGTGCTCGGAATAGACATGGAACCTTTTGATAGTTTCATCTCTATGGTATAGAAAAATTCTTATAGGCCATGTTAAAGGGAAGGTGAATGGAGACGATATTTAAAGACGAACTTCAAAAAACTTCAACTGTTACTCGAACTAGAAAACTATTTCAACTTTTTTTTTTAAATCCCCTACAACACTAATAAATTCCTCAACAATATGAATAAATTCGTAATTCCAATATAAATAACATGCGGTTGCAACTTTTCTATTAAATGTATTATTATTTTTTTTGTGCTTAAAAGAATTTGAATTAAGTGAAGGCTACTCCCGGCTACGGCGTACGCTATACTGAACGTATATACAATTATTCTAAAAAAACGTCAAATATTTTTTTTAAATGCATACCAGAAAAAATAACCTGCCTTTTAGTAACCCGCGTGTACATATTTTTTAAATTTTTTGATAACATAGGCACTTAACTAAAATCGATCGGAAAAGAAAATGTTACAAACTTATAAAAAAAAAATCTAGGTCACGATAGTACAATCGGGGAAACTGGCGGTGTTACATATTACGACACGGATGTTTCCCACGCATTATGAGACTGAGTGAGAGAGAGAGAGAGAGACTCCGAGCATTGTCCTTTGGGTGACTTTAAGCCGGCGGATGTTGCCGTCAGTGAGGGGGGCCTCCTACGCATTATAGCGACGCGCAAATAATAAGAATAGCATACAGTTTTTGTGTCTGCTTGATAAAAAGTCGGTCAGTATATGACAAATTGCTTTTTACTATTACATCGTTTGTGAAAGTTACTGCTAATTAGATATAATAAGTGACATGATCCATTGAAAGGAATAATACAATTGTTTTTTAAGTGAAGTAAACACCGCGAACGGACTTGACTGTACTTCAATAGATACAGTCTTAAAATTTTGTTGTGATCAAAAGCAATTATTTAAAAAGTGTTACTAGGATTATATAGTCCAGAAATTTTATTATTTTTTGTATTGTATTTATAACACAAATAAAACTAAATATTGATTTCGTCAAGTGCCTATTGATGTTACCAAAATCTTTACACAATGACCATTCTGTATTCAAGTGTCAACCATAAACTAAGTATATTTGGAACCGCGTACACTGAAATGAACCATCCACTTCGCTACTGAACCCTAAATTGCTTATCCAATAACATGGACCCAAACGTTTCCGAAAATACCACATTATTCCTCCATTTTGTATCTGACTAATTTCGATGTCAATAATGTCAGTTATATAACATTCGACTTTGTCACTGTTGTCAACGAAGATTGTTAAATCGTAATACATTAATGTCAAATTACATATGTAAGGGATTGTATCAATCTTGAAGTGAGATTAACATATGAACTTGTCAAAGTTTAATTATTAAAGTATAATTTTACTTTTAATTAAATAAAAAAAGACAAAAAAACATATCACGACATTGTATTCTGTTTAATTTGGAAGAAATTGTTAAATTTTCCAATTTAACGGATGGAATTTAAGTTTGATTACAAATAGCACTCCTTCTGACCGCTCGACTAACTCATTCAATGAAATCATTCCATATTTCCATTCCATTAATCATTATTTCCTCGTGAATATATAATTGTGATGCGAAATCAACGCATACTTTCGTAAAATCGCTTATTTCGTAATTGTAAATAACTTTGCAATTATAAATAAATTGTGATTACCACTCTCGGAGTTATGTTCATACAATATGTACCTTATTCAATTGTAACAAGGTTCAAAATGTTTCAAATATGTAGCGTCAGCAACAAAATACACTTAAAACTCGACTGATAAGATGGCACTAAAGAAGATGCGTTAGACATCGAAAGTTGTTTGCAGAATATTTCGCGTTTGAGGAATATTCCGATTTGGAGATTCTGGAACATTCCGTGTCATCTAGACCTCGGTGCTCTTGCCGACTTGCCCCTTGGTGTCGGGCACTCCGCTGGCGCTCAGCTTGCGTTGTTTCCCGGGGAATATGCCGCCGAAGAGACGACCTGTGCCAAACATATTTTGTTATTAGTACAAAGTGATAGTTATTGAAAGTATTGCATTAAAAATAAATGTAATGTTGGACTATTACATAAGTCGTAAACTGTATTAAACTTTTTTTATGTATGATCACAGCAACCACGACACAGTACAAAACAAAATAAGGTTTTAGGCTGTAATATACAGCGCTATTAAACCTATTGGTGTTAGTAAATTAAAAAAAAACTGTCACGTGAAGGTAAGCCCCGACCCTTTGCCCCATGGACACTAGCAGCGTTGTGTGCAGGATCTTTTACGACACAAAGTCCTGAGTACTGAGTTCAAAGTGGTACCTGGTGAGCGCTGCTCGTTGGGATGCCGGGGCGAGGTGGCGTGCAGCGCGGTGCGGCTGCCCTGCTGGAAGGAGACCGACATGCCGCTGTCCAGCGAGCCCACCGAGCCGCGCCGCTGCAGCCGCTCCGCGGCCAGCGCCACTGCAACGTGCAACACTTTACGTTACATGCCAAATTCCATTTTAATAAATTTTATTGACATCTGAGTTTTTTTTTTAATGAAATAGACATAGTTTTATTCTTAAACAGAACATCTTAGAACTTAACGTAAATATTACAATTCAATGCAAATTTTTAGCTAAAGTTATTTGCGTGGATATTTTTTTACTCAAAAAAAATATTACTTCTTGGTTGTTTTTTCGATTCGAATGCTATGACGTCACTATACACATATACAGATTTTTAATATTTAATGAAATAAATAAGATAGCAACCTGGATCGTTGATGTCGACTAGGGAATTGCTAAGTACGTTCCTCTTGATGATGTTGGTAGGCGGCGGGTTCTGCGAGAGGCGCGAGGGAGCGGCAGGCGCGGGGCCCGCGGGCGGCGGCGGCACCGCCACACTGCAACATACATCTTGCAGAAACAACTGGAACTACTCCGAATAGAAACTTGACAGACGTGGCTGTGGTTTCCTTTAAACTATCGAGCAATTGTATAACAATCTTTTGTTATGCATACTTTTATTTTACACTGTTGAATAAAGCGGATTAACACTGTGCCACACGACAACCACCGTCAAACTATGAACTTTATATAAATCACCCCTTCATTAATTTCTAAAATAAAACAATTGCCGAACAAAGTCTAAGTTTGTACTCTTTGTTTGACCAGCTCTATTAATAATTCTATACAACTAGACTACCTGGACTACAAAATACATGGCGTACATACTTATAACAACCGTTTTAAATAACATGTTAGCTCTGTCTTTGCAAAGAGAATGACAGAGACAGCAATGTGTACGCTTGTAGTACGTACCCGTGCACGTGCACGTGGTCCATGCACTGCTGATGGTCGATCTCCACGTCCGCCACGCCGCTGTCGCGATTCTCCATAACTGTAACAATATAATAAACTGAAGAATATCTCTAATATATTTGTATCTATCACCGTTGAGACCTCGTCCGAACGGAAATTAAAAAAAAAACTTAATTACCTGTGAGTTCTTACTGAGTGTAATATACATTTGTGTCAAATTCCATCGAGATACGTTGACTCCTCTTGGAAGTACCTTCTAACATACATCTATCTAAACTTTCGTATTACTAAGATTGTCCTTGCACATGACATTTTTAATTTCAAAGGTTTCTGCGTCTAAAGCTAATGGTAAATTCTGGTAAATGATGGTGTTACTTACGTCATCTAAACCCACATAATAGCAACAACAGGAGTTAGTTCAACAATTTACTTAGACGTTAGAAGCTACTATACTAATGGCAGTTTTTCGTTTAATATAATTACTTGTGCAACTAACCGTTCCTCGAGTTAGCGTTGGGCCGGCCTTTGCCACGGTTGAGCTCGCCCTCGATACGCATGGCCTCCATCTCGTCCATCTCAGCGACACTCTCGCGCAAGTCCTCCGCGAACTTGCAGCGGTCGTGCTCGTTGCGCGCGTTGAACGTCGCCAGCCGGCGCCCGTCCACGCGCCGCGACAGCCGGATGCCGAACGGATAGTCTATAGGTTAAGAGAGTTGTTGAAATGCTTACATGACAACTACAACTAGTGTGGTGTTTTAGTCCTTCCCGAAATATTTATTCGACTCGACGGGGGACGGGACTTGCAGTGAGGGGGCCCTTTTTCTGTATGTCCTCTCTTCGGTTCATTTAAGGTACGAACTACATCGTCAACTTAATAAGTAAATAAATAAATCTGAGTGAATAAATGAGAATTAGTGAAGTGAATAAGTGAGTAACGAGTGATCGAATGACTAAGAAAGTCAACGATTTATAGATTGTATTGAAAAATTAAAACAAAAGAATAAGTGATTAAATTAAAAATGATCAACTCACGTGGCACGGAGAAGAGGTTGACGAGCATGCCGCAGAGGGGAAAAGATTGGCGGAAGCTGTACGTGACCGAGGATTTCTTCTTGCTGAAGATCTTAGTGATGACCAGCAGGTCATTGAACAGGAAAACCTGGATACATCACAATGAAACATATTAAATGGAATTCCTTAGACAGAAGAACTTTAATTGAACTTTGATATGTTTAGTGTGTCACCTCGCGCTGGTGCACGCCGGGGCGCTCCTTCTTGTGTATGTCGGGGATCTCGTAGAGGCGGCAGTAGCAGACGAGGCGGCGGTGCGGCAGCGCCAGGTGCGGCTTCTTGCCCACTATCGTCGCCTGCACCTTCATCACCTGCAATATTTTATATACAAAGCATTATTAATCTTGCATTTTTTTTTTATTAAATTCATATTTCTTTTTTCACAGGACTCGACGTCAAACCAAACTCTTTGGAACGTCTTGAAAACGATTACTGCCGCACTCAGACTAGTTTAGTAATCACTAAAGCAACGAATTAGTGTAGATTTTTTTTATTCCTATCAATGTAAAATAATACCACAAATTACTTGTAATGCTTGGGTAGTTTTAACATATTTTCTGAAAGAATTGTTAAGTTAATTTATTGTGGTAACAATAAAATTTCACTGCGCCGAATAAATCTGTCGCGCTATCTGGAACTCCGCGATACTAACTTCTATTGCAAGAAACGACCAGAGATTAACTACTTTACCTGCGTGACATGGTCACTGCCGGGCCGGAACTCGCTCGCCTTAACGCGGTCGTAGATGCCGGCGAGCATGTCCCGGTCGATATCGCCGCAGTCGTCGATGCCGCGCAGGTTGCGCACAAAGTCCTCCAGCGACATGCGCGCCTCCGGCTTCAAGTTCGGCGTGTGCAGGTCCGTGTTCAACATTATTATAGCGAACGCCAACACGAATATCTGAAAAATGATTAATAGTACATTTAAAAAAAAACAAAGGATTGTTTTATGTCACACGACTTCTAGTTTAGTTTTTAACAAGAAAAGAAAAAATGTAGACTAAGTAAGGCTTAATTAATCTAAGTTTTTTCTTACCTTACCTAAATGACTACATATTATTACTCAAAAAATATTCCATTCCTCAATCAGATCGCGTTGCCTAGTATTCTATATATACGTACCGTGTCCTGCGTGCGCAGTCGCTGTACAAAGTCAGTATTACAGACGCAGTATCTGCGTGCGAAGGCCTCCACAAGCCGTTCAATCTTCTGCGCCTCGCCGGGCAGCCGGAAGTGTGCCTGGTAGCGGCGCAACGCCACGTCCACCGCCATGCCTGACAGGTCCAGCTCGTTCACGAAGCACCTAAAAAAGAACGACAGATAAATAACACAGGAAAGAAAATTGAGCGGAATTCCAACACAGTCCATGATGTCTGTGTACTTTACGCATGTTTTTGTTGACAAAGGGTACTCACTCAAGCACGGCCATGTTGAAGGGGTTCTGCAGGTTGCCGAGGTACTCGCCGATCATTTGCTTGCTGAGACCCTTCCTCGTGATGAGGAAGCGCGCCACCCCGCGCGGGGAGTTCTCGAGGAAGCCGCGGGAGATTAGGTAGGCTATCCCTCGCTCCGGCTTCTTGTTGAACAGGTTCAGACCAACTCGGTATTGACGTTTGCGGACCGTCTCTGATACCTTAAATTATATGAAACGATAAAATATAAAAAACGTACTTCATCTTATGATAAAATACAACTAAATATCTCTTAGCACTTAATATTAAGGGAATAAGAAATATTCAAGTCAACAAAAATTAATTATTGAATAAATCTTAGTAGTCTGACATATTGATTTTATTATTTACCTATAATTTGAAACTCCGAGTTTAAGGCAAAATGTTCTTTGTTTTTTTTTATTAAAATATTAGTAGATTTTTGTTAATTTACTATTTTTTTTGTAACCAATCCAGGTAAGCTTGAAAAAGCTTGTGTTAGGATATGGTTCACGACAATAGTCGAATGGTGGGATTCGAATCCGCGACCGCTAAATCGGTAGACCGTATCTTTAACCATTCGGCTATTGACGCTTCGAAAAATGTTTAGGCTTTCATTTTTAACGTCATTGACACGCATATTTTTATTTCATATACGTATTTACTCACATAAAAAAGATACAATAGATAGATATGATATCGTACCGCAGTAACCTTGACCGGTTGGTGCGCATGCGCGTGAGCGTGGTGCTCGTGGGCGGGGCGGCAGCAGGCGGCGGGCGGGGCCTCATAGTAGGGCGGCGCCTCCTGCCGTTTCCACACAGCGTAGCGCTCGCCCTCGTACAGTGAGCCAGACGCCGTGCGCTGGTGCTGCTGGAACTGCTGTTCCTGCATGTGCACGTGCGCCTCCTGTACAAAATATATTAACGTGGAACAACACAAATACACAACACACATAGGTTTTAAATTATGGGAATTCAAGAAGAAATTTTAACTTATTCTACAATGTAAAAAAGGCATTTATTTTACTTGTAGTCATTAAAATCTTACCGGAGCCCTGGGTTGGCAAGGCTGGCAGGGCTGGTACGGCTGGTGGTAATGATGGCGGTGCTCTTGCGAGGAAGAGGAGGAAGAGGACTGCACGGAGGATAGTGAGCCGCCACGTGCGCCCGCACCGCACTCCGCTCGCCTCAACGACACCGGGCTCTCCGCGCTGTCGACAAGGCACAAATTTAAATACGTTGCAATGTATCTAATGGAGGAGGCCATCATATTACAATCTCACTAAAAAAACAGGTACAGTTGTAGTTATGTAATGTCTTAGCGACCGATATCACGGTTAGGACGTACTTGAGTGTAATACTGCTGGTCCTCTTGGGCACCTCGGGTGGCAAGCGGCGCGCGGCGGCCTGCAGCGCGGCCAACTGCTGCTGCTGGCGCGCGCTGGGCGACGACAACGGCTTACCTCCAGATGACAGTAGATTGCCGTATATAGGACCTGAAGTTTAAACAAACATACGTAAGGTTACTTAATTAGTGTAATTTTAACTGATATCAAAACTAAGAGATAGCGTGAGGTATCTATTACGAGAAACATACCTGAGTTATTGAGCAGCTGATGGTTGTGCAAAGATTCATTGTGCGAGGAGGAGGTGGATATGTTTGTGACAGAGCCGCTCACTGAACAGCTGCACACCTGCAAATATTACACGTCGAATTAAGATTGTATCAGATAGCTGATGATTGCAATACTAGCACTGCTGACTAACTCTATATGTCGGCTAATCTATATGTTTGATAAAACCGGAGTAAAAAATTATTATAGGTGAAACCAATTTTTGTCTTTGTTAAAATTTTTGTCTGTCTGTTCGTATGCAAGCCGTGAATGCGTTGTACAGTTCTAGAGTAATTTAGATTTACGATAAAAAAAATGAAGTAAATTTGAATAAATAATAAACATTGTTTACTATTAAATAGATAACACGCGAAAGATAACGGAACCAGCCATGTGGGTGGTTCAGCAGTGAATATTTATGTTATTTAACGCAATAAACTTTTAACTTTTTTACAATTAATAGATTCAATAAAATTAAAGACACGACACTATAACGGTACAACGATATTAAAAACACATAATTTCTATAATTATATTATTAAAACTTTCGTGAGACATTTCACTATACTACTTAAAATAACGGCTAACTCACGTGTACACGTGTAGACGTCTCGATCTACCCGAGTTAAGCCGTTATTATAAGTAATACATGATTTCATTATGTTTAACTTTATATTAGTGTAAAAAGTTAGTAAGATAGTTGTCAAATGTTCGCTTCTGGGAACACCGCACGTGTCTTAGCGGAATACAATGTTACAATCGCAAACGTTCGCGGTGTTCCACTTTAAAAAAATGCTTCGTTCGTAACCTGTGCCCTTTCTTAAAAGGACTTAAGAGGACCACTAGTACCGGGATAATAGTAAGAAAGTAATTAGTTATCAACCTGCACTGACCACTGTCCACCTTTCTTCTCACAAACATATTTAAAAACTGTATCCTAGGTAGCCTTTGTGCCCGCGTCGTAACGAAACATTCAAGCGACTATAGCTTTAAGGTGGAACACCGCAAACGGACGCGTCAGTACGTGTGGCGCGGGGTATAGAGACGCGGGAGGACAGCGCAGTGCAGTGAGCAGGTGACGTAAACTCAAATAATATTAATAAATCGTGTCAAGTGTAAAAATATAAGCAATCATGCCCTGTTTGTTCTTTATATGAAAAACTGCCAAAAGAGAATATGCTCACAACACAAAGTTTCTTAAATAACACTGACATTATATTTTCCCTTCGCTCCGACACCAATAACACTTAGGGTCGCAATGAAATTTTCATTTTTTACTAATTTCTTTAACAAACGTTTCGTTTTATACCGGCACATGACCGCGTCGCCAGACGTGCCGTGCTCCACTGATAAGAATTACTAATATTACGTAGGCGCGAAAAATTCGCGACCGATAATTTTTCCAGTAAATATTCGATGTTGGTACTGATTCCGGTATACCGTGTCATGTAATTAAGAACTAGAATGTAGAGATTTTATCATATTTGCATGTCAAATTCGTTTATTTCGTTCTAAATTCAAATAAGTTTAACAATACGCTTTAGTTCAGTAAATTCATAGACAAATAGCATTCGACAATTGTTCGTTACTCGTTCATTTGTTTGAACTTTAATACGTTTGATTGGTCAAAAGAGTTCACGACGCGCCAAATCATAACTCAAGTACGTACTTCAGTTGGCACATTGAGTACACGATTTCTCTTTATCCCAACGTGCCAACTTAAGTGCAAATTACAATATACATTACCCCGCTGTCCGTGTCGTTGCGGTGGTGCGGCGGCAGCTCGCTGGCGATCATGTGTATCTGGTGCGCGGAGTGCTGCACGCGCGCGACCATCGCTTCCACCATCGCCTCGTTCTGAGCCTCGCACGCCATGTGGCTACTGCAACGTTACACATCTCTCTTACTAACTTACTTAAACGTTACTTAGTCCCTTGTTAACATTTTATTTCATCTTTTCGAATACATCATAAGTTATTCCTAAAATTAATAAACACACTCACTTGATGTCGACGTCATGTCGCTCGCGCAGTGACATGGAGCGCATGGGCCGCGTCATGGCCATCATCTTCTCCGCGCCCGCGGGACTCTTTTGTAACAACGTGTTCGCGTATATATCATTACCTGAAATTTTTATATTTGCATCTGTAAGGATCTTACACATATATAACATGACAATAATTTGTCTCTAGATGTCGCCAAATTGTGTTTCATTTGTTTTTGTATACGCATTTTACCACTACTGGGGATTCAGTTCACGTTCTATAGTGTGGAGTGCCATGAAGCTATAGTGGCCATCTGTCGGCTAACTGGCACAACATTCTTGTTGTAAACATGTTCAGTCTAAATACCATTAACAAGTTGTCCGTGATCGCTGCCGTCCTGCAGCCGTCTAGCATTAGAGTCCGCTGCTTTGGCCATCGCAGTGATAGCGCTGAATTTCTTTAGCAGTTGCCTTCGTCTGAACGCGCGCTGTATGGTGACGGCCGCGCGTCGCGCACGCAGACCTCCGTACCTCCTCTCCAGGATCTCTACTTGCTTATCCAGGAGGTCTTGAGACATCTCATAACGACTGAAAAGTTAAACAACATATAATTAATACAATAGTTAAATGCGTTAATGATAACGTTTATAGCATACCCACTTCGGACCCTGCATCGCGGTTGGGTATGAAGTTGACAGATGCGCTATAAGCGTAAAGGTGGTCGCTCACTAAATGTGATTTGGGTTCGGCTAGTGTACGATTGGGAAAACGTGAGTATGTGAATTCTTTACTTAGTAAAATGTATGATTTTGCAATTCTAAAAGAGCGAATGTTTGAGAGATTTGTAGAGGTAACAGTATTGAACGTATGTAAAACTATATACTTAGGACTGATATAGAGAATAATGATAGTGTTGATAGATTTAATGTAATTCGGAACAGTTCATGCGAAACGTTCTTGTTGGTGAATAAACATGGTGATCGCAAGTTTTTAACGAATTTAATTGATTGTACTTTATAAAGGCAAGCTGAAGTAACTACGTATTGTTAGAAGAATTCAACATACGACTTAGAAAGTAAGAAATCTATTTGGTATTAATAAATTATTTTAGTTCTTTCAAGTGTTTCCAATTTTAAAAGTAATTTTCATTTTTTTTTTGTTTTAATATTAGTAGATTTTTGTTAATTAACCAATATTTTATGTATTCATTCCTGTTAAGCTTGAAAAAGCTCGTGTTTGGAATGGTTTACGACAATAGTCGAACGGTGGGATTGGAACCCGCGACCGCTAGATCGGTAGTCCGTACCCATAACCATTAGGCTGTTGGCGCTTTAATGATTATATTTTTATGTCGAAAGTATTAAAAGCAAAGTTAGTTCGTAGTTCCATGCTGAGTTAAGTTTTAAACACTTTTTAAAACTTTAAAGTTAACAAAGCTTTCTCGTTAAGTTCAACTTAGTTATCAAATTTGCAGAGGAAGTAAGTTATCTAAGATAGGGTTCACAGTACAAGCATTCCTGAGGTAGGGGGACGTACCCTCTAGTCAATTTACCCCTTTTTGGGGGCAAACTCGGGTCTTTTGGGGTTATCCCCGTTGATCCAATGATCCCAACGTCTGTGCCACGCCTAGAGAAGTAATCACATTAAATACACAACACCAATATAAAGTGTAAGCAGTGTCAATACATAAATACTTCCGAAAAGTCACAATCACCACACTACAATAACACATAAATTTTAATAAACAGTTATCTATTTCATAGAAATAGTGATTACATAATCGAGGTATATCAGCACGTTATTGTTACTACTTGCCCCATGTAACAGGAGAAACGTACCACCACTTATTCAGGTCAGGTCAGAATTTTAACGTTAAGAAAACAAACCTCGTGTATTCAGTACTCGAGTTTTGAGGTCGTGTCATTTTAAATGTATTAGACCTGCCAAAAAAGATGCTAACGACCTACAATGCGGAAGAAGTGCCCTTAAATAAAAATGAACCGCCAACATTTTTCGATATGTATGTAAAGCAACGGCCACCAATAACTTAGGTAGGTTAGACTTGGTCTATGGACATCTTCTAGCCCCTTCTTTAATGAAAATTCTCCTCTTTGCGAATCCAAAATTCATTACCGCATCGTATCGTTCATATAGACCTTTCCATCTATATATTTATGTCAAATACTTCAACAATTGCACACTTCTACATTATAATAAAAAGAACAATCATTTTTCAATCTCATAACATGGAAAATCTCGCGTTTTGTCCTTAAACAATAGCTTTGAACACCATAGTTGTGATTTGCATTCTAACAGTGAAATAATATTAAAGAATACATTAAGAAGTCTCTAACAACTCATGAATAGCTGCAAGCGTATGTCTTCCTAGATGGATACAAAACTGGTCACTCGCTGCTTTCAGCAAACCGCGAGCATTGTTACACTAGACCTGCAATCGTGTTGACTTTGTTATAGGGGTAGTACCTGTTGTTGTGCACGGCGAGGCCGAAGCCCTCTGGCGGCGCGGCGATGTAAAGCGGCGGTGCGGGCTCGGCGGCGGCCGCGCACAGCCCGGCGCCGGTTGACGCGTTCGATGCCGACGAGCATGACGAGTTCGAGTGGTTTAGACCTGGACATATGTTATAACAGTGTCAAATCAAAAAACGTATGTTTGTTTACGTTCTCTACTCTGTTGGTTTCAACTTTCATTAACATCCTTTTTTCGGACAAGTTTAGACGATAAAAAGGACGAGAATTAGTCTTTAAACGTAATCTTTAGCAAGTATTTAAAATTTAACATTATGTAATTCTTACCCTGCAGCGGCCGGTGTACCGCGGTGACGTATCTGTTGCCTTCCATGTAGCCCCGGTCGGGCTCCGCGTTGTGTGCATGGTGGCCGCTGTGTATGGAGTGCTGGTGCGAGTAGAAGCCGTCCGGCGGGTGCAGCGTTACGCCGCCACCGGACTCCTCTTCATCCACCTTCTGAGAGAAGCTGTAACAATACAAACCACAAGTTAACATCACTACATAAAAAAGAAATAAAACACTTAACGAATAACAGCTCACTAATAAATTTGGTGGAACCTTTCAGATACTAGAAAATCATCAAAACCTTTAGTATAAATTGTCCAAACCATAGACCGAAACCGACCGACCAACAAAAAAAAACAAATACTGATTCAGTAAAAGAAACCTAAAGTTACCTATTCCAGTGATTATCAAAGTAATTTCTTTTAGCGCCCCCTTTGAAAATCAAATCTTTTTCAGCGCCCCCATTTTTATACACACCAAAACTTAATTACCACAATTTCATTACTTTATTTTTAGTTTATAATTTAGAACTGGTTCAAATAAAAACTGAAAATAATAAAATTACAAATTATACATAGCCCCCGTAACTTCCATCAACGACCTCCCTCCCATATTTTGTGGGCCCCTTAACACGCCCCTATAAAGACTGACCTATTTCAACCAATTTTAAATCTGCCTGCAAACATTTTAATTTCATAAAAAAAAAACATGCCGTCTTATTTCGTATTTAAAGGTGCAATATAATTAACGACCTTAATCCATAAGACGGTGGACACAAAGACGTGGCAACAACAGAAATCAGTGAACGCGGATGAAAACCTACAAGCGTCGACATTTACTCATGTCCAGCTTTACTACTAGATGGCATTAGGGTGACCATTACACGGAATATTTTAAATGTCATTTTATAATAAATAAAACTGATAACATATGTCATATACCTACTATAAAACTGCATTATTAACATAACACCCAATACAAAAGGAAAGAAACGAAAAAGAAAATATTTAAAAACCAACCATAACCCTTCTCTCTTATTACTTATGACACGTTGAAATAAACCTAATAGAGGGAATTATTAAATGAAATTAAAACCGAAGTTGATTTGACTTTATGGCCTTCCCTTGTCATATTAAATCAAAATCGCAGCACCAGGGGCGACGTTATCTTGTATCACAAATAAAAAACACACACAGATGAATTGACAGATACCTTCTATTTGAAGGTCGTTAATAATAAGGATTAATAACGACCGCTATTAAAATTCTTTCAGTAATAATATTAGTGTCCTAGATTTAAACGTTACAGTTTGGTGACCTGATTGTTACGCCGGCGGGAAAGCGGACGGCATTGGGGAAGTGATATTTTTAAGGCGAGAAACCTTTAGATTAATCTAGCTAGTTTCTTAACTGTTTTATTTTTACTGAACTAGTTTACCTTACAGCTTTATTTGTATAAAAGTAAAAGTAAACTTTACAAAATAATGAAGCAGAATGAGAAACAAAAGGAGTATAATATTTTTTATTCCGCCAACTTGTTTGTTCTCTCCGTATGTGTACAGCCTGCATACTACATCTTCTCTACCTTTATCCTTCTCAAGAAAGATCTACGTACAAGGTCTTTGTCCTCTGAATCGATCTATCTATCATTATTTTAAACGTCATTCCCTTCTCAATCACCCTTAACGCAATCTATCTATTTCCCCTTAGACGGTACCTACCTGTACACATCTATAACACGCCCATACTTTTTTATGAATATTAAACAATACCATGATATTTTTGCTGCCTAATTTCTCTACCACCGGTGCTGTTTCACACTTCTAATAAACTTGCGTATATTCATGTTACTGTCATCATTGTCACATGAAGTTTTTAATCCGATACCTTTTTGGTATCAATTAGAGACCGGTTTAAGTCATTATCGACATTATTAAGCAGTACAGTGCAAGTCGTGGTATAAATTAATATGCTAATGAACATCTTATGTTTCAATTAGCGATATCTGTTTATAGAACTGATAAGGTGTTCACGTATAGAGCAACCGTAATGCGTGCGAACGAAAATACATTGAATACTTTATCTTCATTGAACTTATTTAGTGAACAATTCGCTAGTAAATTCTGTTATGTATGGGAAACTTATCATCATCATCATCATCAACAACAGCCCTTGTCTGCCCACTGTTGGACATAGGCCTTTCCCAATGCCTTCCACAG
>JAODUI010000016.1:2937232-2949609 GCA_027563995.1 Papilio gigon | reverse complement strand
TCAACAGCCCTTGTCTGCCCACTGTTGGACATAGGCCTTTCCCAATGCCTTCCACAGTATGCGGTCCTCCGCCTTCCTCGTCCAACAACTTCCTGACTACTTAAAAAACTTATACTAAGGGAATATTTAAGTAATCGCTAACCAAGTCTAAGTGCGGCAGACAATACAAACGTAGTGTTACAACACGTTAGCAGTGTGTTATCAGAGACACAGGCAGCCGTGTGTCGTGCAAACATTTGTTCTGTGGAGTGCAGCCGACGCCGGAACCGCAAATACAAGAGAATTCATTGCACCATTTGTTTGTGTTTAATTGACTGGAAACACACACATTTATCTCGCTCTATTCTACTTTCTGTTTCAAATTTATGACATTTATTATTTTAAGTAGAGCAATTTAGTACTTGTAATAAATAAAATGTGTTAATGAAACAGGTAAGTACTCTTGAACAGATGGAATGTTTGGTTGTCTAATTCTAAAACTGTAATAAAACAATTAAAAACTGTAGCATGGCAACCCTATGATTATTAGAATGGTTGCTAAGCGATGGTAAAACTCTGAAATGGGGGACGGGTCAAAAATAATTATTTAAAAGAAAATCCGTCACAAAGCATTGTTGAAATGACCGCAGATACTCACAACCTTCTTACGCATATACTCTTTCACACAATCCATGCATTTCATTATTATTAATATAAAAAAATGATTGGTACATTATTTATAAGAGCGTGTAGCAATCGGTGATGTAAAGCGCATGTGTGCTTACCTTGGCAGTGACCGAGGCACTCGAGCGAATCAGTTACCGACCATAACGCATTATAAATGAATTGTTCGCAGTTTTACTGAACATTACTGTAATTAACTTGAACGTAGAATATGAATTATGATTTATTTCATAGTACAGCGAGAATATGAAATACGGGATAGCACAATTCTGACGTGTGGAACATACGTCTAAACATATCTAACCCAATCTAAGCTCAATGTCATACGCGGTGAGCGATGCCCTCCTGAATCACATTACGCCAATCTTCATATAAGACTTGCGCTATGTTCCGAGCATACAAAATATTCGACATCAATACCCACATTTAAAACACAACTTCTACATTACCAACAAATAATAAATAAATAAAAATGCTATTTCTTAACGAAGAATTTACAACAAATAAAAAACAAACGGTTCTTGGCTAAAGGGAAGAGTCTGCTAGGTTAGCCCACAGCTTGTCACTATAGACCGTGCTGTATAGCCGAATTATTTCAAGTAGTTACCTTACATGATTAAACTGGAATAAATAACTTTTGTATCTTGTTTCATTTAAACGCTTTAAGAACAATTAAACACAGAAAACAAACGAATGAAGATAAAAGGCTAAAACACATTAAACTATGTCACTAATCCGCGGTATTTCAAACTGTAAGCCGTAAGCTGTAATACAGAGCGGTCTACACAGAGTAGCACAAACGGAGACATAACTGACAACTTTTTCACATTCCGGCCTCAAACATTGTTAGTTGCCCGAAAATTAGATCAAAGGACGGGAGATAGGGCGGGAGACGACCGAGAAGTCGTTTAACGTCTTCAGAATTGTTTGGGCGGACATAATATATAGTCATATATTTCCTACTTCCTTGTAATTTCAAGCAACACAAACTTGCATTCATTTCAAATTCATATAAATTTTAAACAAAGATTGAATATGAACTATAAAGGTAGAGAAAGACGGTAGGTGTGGACGGATTGTGTGAAAGTTGATATGCATAAAAAGTTTGTGAGTTCAGGTATGACGGCCGACAGAGATTTATGAAAAATAGTGTGCCGACCTTCAGTAGGAAAAAGGGAAGGTTGATGATAAATTTTCATGTACAAAATGCGAACTACGCTAAGATAAGTTTAAGGTACTTTAATTTACTATTTACCTTTAAAGTTTATAATAAAAACATAGTTGAGATCTGATCGTAACGGTCAGTAAAGAGCGGGATATAAGATTGCCTTGTGTAGCTGAAACAAAGTTAATTAACTGGTGTAATCGCATCTCAAACGCTCAAAGGACCTGTCCGACGCTATCTACACTCTTTGCCGCTCATTAAACGTCTTTGTTTAACTATGCAAAGGTTAATTATTGCGTTTTTTTACTCTAAAAGATAAAATTAAAATGTCGTTATAAAGGAACTAACGCTAGTCTTTTAGGACTTATGTTTAAAATTAAGTTATGAATTAACAAGATATTTTCTTGAACAGCAAATAATACTCACTGTTATTTAACCATTACAAACATGAAGGTAATTGCTGGATTAGTCTTAAACTAGATTGGACTCCAAATAAAGGTTAAATCGAAAAGGAGAAAAAACTAAATTTAGAAGTTACGAGAATACTTCTTGGACATAAAACTGTAATAACAAACACACTCTAATTGTTAATTTCTTGGCAAAATGTAAGTTTGAACAAATAGAGAATTCTTAAAGTGCCTTAATATGGTTTATAGAGCAAGCTGGCGTCTATCCAAAATGAAAAATTTAAGTTGGAAATTGCCTTTTACAACTTCTCTACACAACTATTTAGTTATTATTAACTTGTTTATAATAGTTTGGAAATCTTAAAGAATATCCAATTCACGGGAAAGCGTACCCGACAAGCCACTAAATAGATATTATTGAGTTGTCTAAACAAATGCTATCGACCGACATTGTCATAGAATGAGAACTTAAATATTTATAATCAATAAGATATTTTGACGATCATCCCACAGTTCCAGAGACACGCATGCTCAGTGGGACACTGACCTAACTCGAAAAAGACGATTGTTGGGAAATCACAAAGAAAGCTTTGGCTATAAGGATTCGTTTTACATTTTAACTGGTAACATCAAAAGTTATTCGTGAATGATTCATGAAACAATGTATTGTTAATCTATTGTTATGCGATCTCGTTGAATAAAGACTATATATAAATAGTAAAAATAATAACAAAAAATAAAAAATAGAAAAAAAAAATGTAAAAAGACCGATTTATCCCTGGAGCACCAGTTTTTAAAATGCCGTCGCAATTACAACGGCGGGTTGTAGAAGGGGCTGAAAGAAACTTGAATCTGTACCTAACTCAATTTTGCCAAATTTTGAATTAGTTCAGTTTACCACTAAGATTGACAGTTCAATCTTACAAAATTACTAGTAACTCAACACTTATGTCTTAAGTGGTTGTCTTGAAATTTACGTAAGTCCATTTGAAGTATATCATGTAATAATGTTGATATTATAGTTTAGATTAGCATACTGTAGAAGGCATCGGGATAGCCTATGTCCAGCAGTGGACAGACGAAGGTTGATGACGATGATAATGGTAGAGTAATTTATATAATGTCATAAATAAAACAATCTCCCAAAAGGTGACGAATAAATACTTAATAAATGAATTAACAGTTTCATAGCAACAATTTACGCCATCTGCATAGAATTTAAGGTTCGCAATGTGTGGGATGTTATTATTAGTCATTATATTAATTAACCCACACAACAACCCACGAACTAAAATCTTAAAATGAGTAAAAACAATAGAACAAATACACTTTAATATATTTAAAATATTTAAACAAATATAAATTAAAAACATGGTCGCCCGGAGATTCACCTCTCGCCGCTTCGTCAAACAAGACGTATGGTGACCGTAGATTAATTATGTAAAATACCATCTTCAAGAAAAACTTAATACAATGTTTGTGTTTACATTTATTTTGTGTATAGAATTAAATATGAAAAAAATCTTTATGGGATATTGGTAGACATTTCTGTTTACAACCAAATATACATGCGAGGGATGTTCGGAAGGAAAATAAATCGTTTGTTCATGTTTTACAGTGAGACATAAAAATGATACAATGAATTTATTATCCAGTTTTACTACTCCTTAACTTTTATAAGAGAAACCAACTTAGTTTATAATGTGTTGGCAGTAGAAAGTTACGAGTGTGCGCCAAAAATTCTTGGCTTAAAAAAAGTTTCACTTGCATTAAATTACTTTCTAGATAAAATTACAATTCAGTATAAGGACATGTCATATGTTTGAAACATTCGTAAAGCTACAGCTTTTAAATTTTTTTTAAAGAAAATTGACTTTGTTTAAAAATAAGATTTTCTTATCAAACTTGTTAAGACGAATTAAACGGGCCCAAATTCGATGGGGTTGTATCGTTTAATTTCAAAGTTCCTATCCATCTTCCAACACCATCATCAGATCAGCTCTCTGTCATAATAACATTGCATTGTCATGCGATTTATACATGCGTGAAAAATTGTAGCTCAATCAGAAACTGTCAAGTGTTTCAAATTGAACTTGCAATATTTGTTTACAGACACGGTGAAGCTCAATAAAACCTTGTAATAAAACGACCCATTTACTCTTAACTTTCGGGAACAAACATTGATTGCTACGGTCAATCCTGTAACTACATATATCATGGTAGTTCTAACACACAAGTCTACGCACGCTTAAATCGAGTCGGTCTGGAAGATGGATCGTGTACTTCTATTGAGCGTGTAGAGTTTCAACTGGGAGTCACGACAACATTTAGAAAGCTGTACTCAGACCTAAGTGAATGGACTTATTACATACATAGGTACGCCGGGTAAATACCAATACTATAATTTCCTAGGGAGAAAGGTTGCAATCTGTCACTGAGTAAAAGTTCCTTTGTTAATTTTTATAAACTAAAGGCTCCTACTTTTTTTACTATTATCTGATTTTTGTTGATATACAAACATTTCTTGTACTATTCTAACAAAGCTCCAGACTTGTCCTAGAAAATGGTTTACATCTGTCGAATAGTTAAATGGCCAACACGTGATCGAAAAACCGTGTCGTTAACCATTGGATTAGCGGCGCTTACTGTGTTAATTTAAAATTAAATATACAATCTGAATTCGGTAATTAATTCTTATGTCATTTTTAATTTAAACTGTTAAATTTACATACTCATTATTAATTACTTTAATCCGACATCAAATTTTACTTATCTCAATTATGTTATAATTCGTAAAAGCTTATTAAAATACACGATGTAGTACAATGAGAAGTATGTGACCTGTAAACAATACGGAATGCTACGTGAAAAAAATATATTATTCTCCTCGCGAAAGTCGGTCATCCAGGTACTCGTTGGTAATTGTGCCCGGGGAGCCGCGGGGTGCGCTTTAATGAGGCCCATGCTCATCGTAATGAGGAGCTGTGGCGCCCTTGCATTGTTTTATGCAACTATTTTATTTCTTTATTATTGTAATTTAATTCCGACAATTGTCAGACGTGGATGTAAAACGTGAAAGTAGATAATCTACGCAACCTACAACTTTTACACCGTTTGTACTGTGCGTGTGACCAGACCTTCAAGACTATAGGACTTGCAAGTGACCTCGGATATTACTTTCCGAGATAACAAGGTTCTCCATTGATAGTACGTCATGAAGAACATCATCATCATCATTGTAATTTAATAGCTAACAAGTCAGAAGACTCCTCACGCGATTGCTAACTTACTTGTCCCATTATCTACTGCAATGTTTTATAAAAATGATAATACATTGATCAAAACTAATAGACGTTAAATAATTCATAAAACGCTATAAGACACAAACAACGTTACTAAGACGTAAATGTAAAAAAAAACTACCTAATACATAGTAAAGTATACGAACTGATTCAAAAACTCTAGAAAAATCAGCAGCTCACTATACGTCTCCACCGAGGGGCTCAGAGCTTACCCTATTATTAGGAGTGACTAGGCCATAGTCAACCACGCTGGCCCAGTGCGTGTTTGTTGATTTCACACATGTCTTTGAATTTCTTCGCCGATATGTGCATCATCACGATGTTTTCCTTCACCGTAAGAGCGTCGGATAATGTAAATATGCAATTCTAAAATGGGAAAACACATTGGTACATGGCAGAAATCGAATCTGGACAATATCGAGTACGGTCCGGTCCGATCAAGCGCTTAACAACTGCGCCACTGAAGCTGTAGAAAAATAATGCATTGAAATGACAGTTTTATTTTTTAACAACAACGACAATATCAAGCTTGCGGTTTTGAGAAAAACTGAAAGGCAATCAAAGAGATGTACAATGAAAGAAAAACCAGAATAAAAGAAGAAACAAATCGTATTATCACTTAATTCTTTATTCATCAACATCATCAGCCTTTATCTACTCACTGCTGGACATAGGCCTGATGTTTATTAATGATACTGCTTAGACATTAGAAGGCCTATGTCCAACTGTTGGCAGACAGGGACTGTTGATGATGATGATGATTATGATGATTAGATAGCAGTTATTACGTTGGTACCACAACAATAACAGTAATATCAACTATACAAACATTTTAAAATAGCTTCATGAACTATCAAACTTTAAAAACATGTTGATATACAAACTGTACAAAACAGGATACATTTTGTTATAAAACTCCATTTCCTCTCGCATATACAAAACACTTGCAAGGCAATGCACAACTTGAAATTATCAAACTTCAGTGAGGAAAGCAGTTGTAACGATTCAAACGTACCTAGCAACTCGTTTAGAGTTGCTACCGTTTATAGTTGTCCAATATTAGCAACTTGTAAAGTTTCCGTGTTCGCTATTTGGTTTTCCAGTATTATAGTATATTCCGGGATCGGCAAACACATATTAAAATCGTATACAACAAAGTCAACGTTTCTAATCAACCCAAAAATCGAAGCTCTGCAGTTACATTGGCATATCTTCTAGATACATACGTATGAAAAAGTACAATAAAAAGTATTTAAAGCAAAACAAAGCAATCGATAGCAACAATGGAGGCATTCTATCCCTCTACATATAGTTCTCGAAGTAGCCCAGTTTTATTACTCCGGAAAATATTCTACTGTTTCGCTTGTTTGTTACAACGTATCATTGTAACAACCAATTAGTTCCGGGCGTAATACTGTGAGATGAATACGGATCGGTAGCTAAGGGACTATAACGCAAAGTTTGTAATAGATCGATGACAGTTGATAAAAGCTGTATCTGCTTCCTGTTTGTTATCTTATTTGTTCTTACTAATATCATCATTTACGTGAAAGTTAGTAGACTGTGTGTTCATTGCCAAATAGATAATTGAATTGAGAAGTTAATTAAACATATAACCGTAAAACTAAGATTCATCATATCAGATCAGTTACACGTCACCCACTGCTAGGCTTATGCTTCCCCCAAAGATGGCCACGGTTATTGATACTCGGCCGCCCCAGGATACTACCGCAACCTCGACTACAACGTCTGTACTAGAATGCCGGCCACGGGTAGGTCCATACAGCGTGGGTAGGCTTGCCATAAGATGGAACTAAGATGTTACTAACAAAATCTTAGTACATCCATAATAGCTTTGCCTAAATTACAATTATCATGTAACGTAATTCCTTCACGCTTTGTAAACATACTTGACAATTCAGTACATTAAGCGCAACTATATGAACAAAATTAATTTAGCATGGTTGCGTTTTCGTTTTCTGTTTCAGTAACAAAGCACCTACCCCCGAGCTTAGGGCAGACCTACTTAAACAGGCTTCACTAAGATCCGTAGCTAACATTTATCCGCAACGGAGCCTGCCAATTAATTCCTCGAGGCTTCGCGTCTTGGCGTCGAGCCAGATTCAGTGAAATGCAGCACAACGAACACTGCAGTATGACGAAATGGCACACTCTTTTGATACAAACACTTTCTTCGAAAACAACAACAGGATATTGTTTTAAAATTATTTTGTCAAGTTACTTTCATTAAAATAATGTGCCAGTGTATTTTACCGCGGGTGGATTCAACAATCATTCATTCACTCAAAGTATATATTTACTTTGGTTTCATAGTAGCCAGGTATTTTAACTTATAAGTCGAGAATAGGTCGTTAATAGCAATTTAAAATGATATAAAAAAGAAGTTTAAACACAAATTATAAAGAATAGTTATATCTTAAATGGAGCGCGACATCCCCTCCATTGTCGAAGGCTACAAAATGGGGGAGGGGTCCCATTCTATCGCTCCGAGTACATTAATACCGGCTGAATGCACCCGCCGGTTGCAGGAGCGACCCAGTTTTGCGCAAAAAAAACAACACTCGATTATTAAAGTGGGTACGACTGCGGCGCCCAGATTGTCCGCCTCCACAGAACGAGGTCGTAGACTTTGTTCCAAATTTATCTAATGTACAACCACATTATCAACTCTTTGCGAATTAATGTAAAATTTAACTTAACGATTTCTTCGCTTTGATGTGATACATTAAAATTGTTTAAATTAGAATTTTTAACGTGTATAAAAATGTTCATTTCAGATTATGGTCACTGAAAGCATTTCTAAGAAATACGTCAAATAACTTTCCACCGCGAAATTTTTTGTTCTTGACACAGTTTCACTTTTTAAAAATTTACATCGACCTTTTCATTTTCCAAATATTTCAACTTGTGGAATTCGGAAGCAAACAGACCGAGTAATCCGGGAAATGTTAACAAAAGGGCTCTTGAAAATAAAGTTCCAATAAGAAATAAAATTATTTGGCAGCGACCTCTATCGAATTATTTTAGAATTGTCAATGAGGTCAAGATCAGTTCTAAATCCGTGAACACTGGAAATGTAATTGGCTTTTAACAAAATAGTTTTACTTGCTTGTAAAATTTTAAATCACGAAAATATTTTAATTTTTAAATTAAATAAAATTACGTACTTTACTTTTGAAGTTACATTAAATTTTAGCAATCCACAGATCACGTGAACACGTCCGCTTTTAACGATAACTGATGTCGGAGTGACCGATGACTCAGTGCGCAATTTACAAATATATTGTGTTCTTATAGTCTGTGGAAACTACGCACGTATGTTTAGTATGAAACATTTGAAAGTTACAGATCCTAAACGGCGAAGCGTAAACCTGAAACGTAAAGTACGTTAACATACTACATACAACATATACATTATTAACTTGTAGTTATTTTATTAACGAGCCACTTTTTATAGTAGAAGACGAAAAAACGACTGTCAACCTTGAGGATAAAAGAGAGGAATATCTTGATTGGGAAATGGATAAGAAAGGGATGGCATTGGAGAGGGGATTCAAAGTGACAGGACGCGCAGGTCGGTACTGACACCGCTTGCCTACAATTTACAATATCAGTGCAATACGATCTCGGAAGGTTAAGTTTTGATATAAGATATCAAAGGACAACTTCCATTTAATCCGGTATGAAAGTTAACTCTATATCTGAATAATAATTAATAAAACCTTTTTTTAAACCAAGTTAGTTCCTCTATAAAATAAACTACAATTTTACAAATTACTGAATTAATTCGTTCTTATTAACTTATACTGGTCAAACTTACCCGTACCCTGGCTTCTGGCAGAACCAGAACCTGGTCAGTTTGGCAGCCTCCAGCAGTGCGCCGCCAAGTTCCCCGATCCTCATGCCAGTGCAGCAGCACCCATCGCCCTCCTCCCCTTCGCCCACTAGCACCACCCGAGACTCAGACTTCGCCACTTTGACCGAATATCTTAGCCCCAATGACTCTCGACACTTTGTACACTATTGTATACTTCTACAGTCACCAAGTCAAACGAACACATAAGTTAACTTCATTTCACTTAGTACACCACTCAAAGTTTAAGTTATTCTGTTTAAAGAGAAATGATTTCATTAATGAAAGATCGTATAAAACGAGTATCCGAAGATTCTCAATAATGTACAGTAAACATAACTGTGGGTTTCCACCGTCGAAACGCTTCAATATAAACATATTGTTACCCCGCTCCTATTCTCCAGAAGAACAACGGGGGTCCCAATATATTTAATACAAATAAACGCAGTGGAATTCCACGATTAAATTGTTCTAGAAAATGGCAATATAAGTTACTTCACTATTACAGTTTCTCTATTGTAATAAAGTCGAAAGAGATATCAGCGATGGCGGGTGACGCGTAAAATATGAGCAGCTCGAATGAACGATAACATTGTTTTCATAACTAGCAGGTTGCTAGGCAACGGGATATTTTTCCAATAAATGGATCAGTACAGATTAGATAAGACGAATCTGTACACGTGGACAATCAGTCACTAAACAAAGTATAGTGTCAACAATGCTTGTATCATCTCTCAACTTACAAACACGTCAATCTAAAATGTGAACGAAACAATTCGGGACAGAATAACAAAGTAATCAGCATTAATAATACATTATAAGTAATGCAAACGTAGGGGAAAACTGATAATAAATCAAAGCGTTTACAGTATCGTGATGACTGGCATGAAATCCGCCTCTATCAGCGACGCGATTTCATTGCGAGTGGGCTGTGTGACTTGTGTGGCAGTCATTAATGTATATTGTCATAAAGTGAACGGACTACTAAGTTATTCACTATTATTATTAAATATAGTATTAAATGAAGGTTACGTCGGATATTGGAATGCAATACTATACTATGCCACTAAAATAACAGAAAGTAGAAATTGTGTGATGTGTGAAGTCAAACTACACGCACACGCACTAGGACAGCGTGGTTGACTATGGCCTTACCCCTAGTATGGTAAGCTCCGAACCCTTCAATGGGGACGTATAGTGAGATGATGATGAAAATAATATTGCTCACAAAAAAAGTAAAGTAAATAACCCAGTTAGCGGTAAACTCTCAGAAATCTTAATGTAATGTTTTTAGGTACCAAAGTTAGCCTTTCAAATCGTATTTAGTCCATTCAAGTCTATCCGTGTGCCGAGGCTAATACACCGAACGAAATCATTATCTTGATGAAGCAAATGCCGTGCGAGATCTACATTCAAATACCTAAGGCCGTTTACATTTACTCTATATACTTTGGCATATATCCGTTTGGAACTGAACTGCAATATTGTCTTTCATAGATTTTATTTACATACTGGCTGTTTCTTTGGACTTTTAGTGTGGAATTATAACAAACAATTAGCCTATGTTATTCCTGTATCCATCAGCTACCTTCCAATAAAAGTCCCGTCAAAAACAGATTAGCCGTTTCAATGATTACCCGGATCTAACTCGGGCTGCGGATGGAGCCACGCAGAATGGCAGTCACGGATAGGTCGACGCAGCGTGCGTCGGCCTCCCGTGATCATTTGGTCAAATTTGCGCGAGAATCCTGGATGAAGGCGGCCGCGGACCGATCACAGTGGCGATCTTTGGAGGAGGCTTGTGTCCAGCAGTAGGCGACATGCTGCCGATATAGTGATGATCTTGGATTTGAGAGTAAGACAGAGGATTCGAACTTTATTTAGAAAAGTCAGAGTCTAAATTAAGCAAGTGGTAAAAACTGACTTTAATTGTCAACTAAAACTGTGTAAATTTTAGTGAAATGCCAGTTAAAAGATAATGGGTGAATAGAAAGTGGCATTATAAAAACATCTTAAAAGCCTGAGAGATTTGCAAATAAAGCTTGTAGAAAGTACAACCGCCGGCTAACTGCATCAATCGCAAAAAGCACAAAATAAAAAAGTGATGTGCTGATTGGATTACTGCGATAGCGAACTATCGATAAAAAAACGTTAGAGAGGGGTCGATTGACCTCGAATATCGATATCGACGCACCTAACTTTCTGACTATTGGGACGCAATTCAATCTTGGTACTACGATTTATTTTTTTTTATTACAAAAGGGACAAACAAGCAAAACAAATTTCTTTTGATAACATATAATCAGTTCACCAGTTTTTATTTTATTCATGTATTAATTTTGTTATATGATTGAATGGCCAGCCAGACATTAAGCACCTCCATAGTAATTAACATTTAAATTGACACTAGTAATCCAAACAAGCGAGTACTAGACATAGATAAAATGAACACACATTCTAACCAAGCATTACAATGTCGAACATATAAGAGCTTTTGCTCAGATATGTTTATCGTAAGTCAAAGCCTACTTTGTTATATTGGCACAAGGTTAGTGGCATCCAATAAACGATGAACCGTTGCTTGCACGTCTTAAATTCGCAGAAGAAAGTTCGTAGTATGACTGACCGTAATCGTGCTACCGGTAAGCTTGATATTGTAAGTACAATATATCTTGTAATGACACTATGCTTACTTAAAAGATAATAATAATATTAATAATATATTATTTTCGTTTATTATTATCGTATATTCTGTAGTATATTTTATAATCTTATATTATTTATATTAGTTTTAATTTTATTGTATTAATATTAATATTTATTATATTATAACCAGCCAGACGGCGACAAAATATCTAAATACCCAAAATAATACTCATTTAATCCATTCAACATAAAGAAAGATTGCATACAATTAAAACAGGGCGAGAGGAAAGGAAAACAATAAAAAGACAAAAATTATACAG
>JAODUI010000016.1:2909630-2928481 GCA_027563995.1 Papilio gigon | reverse complement strand
CGGAATTACTTCAAGCGTTACATATAACAGGAGGACGTAAAGATATACAGTACACAGCTCTAATCGTAATACATTTATTCGCAATGAGTTCGTACTAAAGTGGGTACTGTCAAAGAGCAAAGACATGTTGGTACGTATTGACGAGCCTTCATAAACTTTGAATTCCATAATAAACAATTGACACACGCTATGAAGCCTCAATGTATAGATCGGCAAGTGAACGTGAACCACAAGGCCGTTGAGAACCGGTCTTAGGCCGAATACGTTTCCAGGCTCGGTACCGCCGCGCGACCGTGTTGACCAACTTTCTATGTATAGCCACACACCTGTGCTGCTTAGACAAGCCTATACTAGGTTTTTATGAACATTATTGTTTTTATTTATAATTCCTATATTCCATTGCCACCATTACAATATAGTCTATTTCTGTCTTGGAATCCCTGAGTTTGTTTTATTCGATGTTTCTAATGACTACAGATCATTTAACATTGTATTTACAAAAGAGACTGGACAGCTTGATGAACTAAGAAGAAAATGTGATAACTGTTGCGTTTTTTTATAGAAGAAAATGCCTGCACTAATCGCCGAAGCCTCTACCCAGAAGTTAGGTCGTCTATTCTTTAAAAACAAAGTTCGTTAACTAAGAGACTTTTATATGCAGAGGATATGTTAATGTAATTTTAGCTACAAATCTTTAGATAACATGAGTTAATACGGTTTTTAAAATTACTTATGTTACTAAAGAAGAAGTTACTAAAGAAGTAATTACTTATGTTACTAAAGAAGACGTTACTAAAGAAGTAATTACTTATGTTACGCGTGAAGGTGTAACTGTGTTCACAAACTCGCTTTTAGGAATCCTGATTAAGGCTCTCGTCAATCACCTGTCAACTGGTTTTGACATCCATGTCCTTACACAGACATCGTAAGTATACGTTTTTGCGAACTATTTGATTTGTCCAATTAAAATGATTGGAATTCTTTAATCATCTGCCTCGTTCCCACGAACAAATGCAATTGTTTACGTATGTTTATTGAACTATTATTAATATAATTAATATAACGATATTAGAGATGATTTTTTACTATATTTAGCAGTACATAAATAGTAAAAATTGACATAGAAACAACCTGCATTTAATGTAGGAGATGTGATGTACCTACTCTAACATTAAAGTCAGACTAGACGAGCGTAATGATTGCGGAGCACGCAGCGGTTTGCGGCTGACCCAGTGCTACGGTCACCCGGTCGCCGTGTACCGTTCTGCCGGTGCCGGGGCCCATCCTAATCTCGGCTTACACGCACTTTATATGACCATACATGTCACGGTGATACGCATTTGCATACTTCTTGAAGTAACGCGAATAACGAGAAAATCATTGCGTTTTGTGTTGGTAATTACTGTCGTAATGCAATAGTTAATTTGATATAAGGAAACAAAAATGGGAGTACACTGAAATAATATAGAACAAGATTTACAAATAATGTTGCAACCATGACAATAAAACGGAGTTGTTAAAAACTAGTCAATATAAAATTCAACGGATCTTTGTCTATACTATGAAATCCAATTTGAATGTGACAAAATCACAAATCAATCTCAACAAAAGTAAGAATTAACGAAGAAGTAGAAAGAAGACACAACAGGAGCCTTTCCTTTAAAAGCCGAATGAAATGACCAGAAGATTTAAATTCTGTGCTTCGGACACAACTATGTTGCAAACTATTATAATAAAGTCAATTGGAAACAGTTGAGCGTGTCCGCAACGGTGCGGCGTCAAGCAACTGACTGATACAAACTGGGTTGACGTGCTGAGTTTCATTACATTATTATAACTTACAAGTATCTGGAGCAGTACAGCTCTATGAGGACAGAAACATTTGTCAGCAAGAGCAGGAGACTGTCTTTCTAGAATTACTTAGCGTGTGATTACAACGCTATAAAGGTAAAATGCTTCAGAAAGCTTAATTTGGGGCTCTATCTCAGTGTGACTTAATCTGGTATTATTTCGTGGTACTGGTCTGTCTCTTACTCACCCTGATGAAGATCCCCGGGCTGGAAACTAGTCGGTACCAACACCGGATGATGAAGTGTTCATGTTTGTTTAGATAGGTTTGGTGTAATTTCTTATTTCCATTTCGATTATACCTCACTGAAAAATCAATTACTTTCTACACAAATTTTGATAAAAATATTGAAGTGAAAACGGAATTGCAGAGAATAGTGTTAAAAAAATGAAAAATACACCAAATGCAAAAGGCTGCGTTGCATTGTCAGTATCTAGGGCTGCCAATTATAAATAAACGCAGACCTAAAATTGTGCTGCGGCTAAAACACATAGCCAAGTCACTTGACAACCTTATGACTCTTGTAGGGACGACGAGAAAACGACATTTAGTGACTGTGTTCTACATCACTCGTAGGTGAAGACACTCAAGTAAAACCGTGCAAATATATTAAGCAAACTGGAATAATTCGAATCAAACCCGAGGAGTAAGCAACCCTATACGTACCTATATGAACATTTTCTGCCAACATGTCCTTGATATACTATCGGTAGGTAATGTGAATAAATCACTGTATCGACTTGACTCGACAGTACGGAGTGCGCAATGGAGGCAAGTTTTGGATCAGTCATTGCATAAGTGGCTAGTGTGCTGTAATACTTTGTTGTGAACGTAATACATGGATAACAACGATTGCGTTAATAGTAATGTACTGTATTGTATATATGGGGCTAGTTTCCAAACATCTGATTATATCCTAGACGATATAGGACTAATAACCTTCTATTTGAAAAGTCATCATCAACCTGCCCTTTTCCCTACGGAGGGTCGGCACAGTAACTACTCTTCCATACATCTCTGTCAGCCCTTATATCTGAACTCACATCCTTCTTCCGCATATCCTCTTTTACACAATCCATCCATACCTTCTTTGGTCCTTCCTCGACCTTAATAGCTCTCCAAATTCAATCTCAACACCTTTTTGTTTATGTAGTCATCATCTTTTGCGTGCACACTATTTGAAAAGTATCAAGCAGTTTCTAACCTGTTACATTAAAGTACTGTTTACTTTGACACGAGCTGGTTGTAAAATATTGAAGATTTATAGTAGAGAATATGGACTTACTAATGTTATGACAAATGTCAAAGTCTACATTAATTTTTAGTATATCACGTAACACGACGATACAAGCAGCCAGAGTCTAACAAAGCAGCTGTCGTGTTGCTTCCTAGCGAATCCATTGTACGCAGAAACAATACTGTGCCGGCTAAAACATACAAGCCGATTTAGACATTGTTACACTAACGTTTAGGACAATTGTCGCATGCGGAGGTTTTGGGTAAATAAAAGACTGGTTTTGCACGTCTCACATAAACCGATAACTTCTTGTTTGACATGTACATATTTACATTGGGCTGTATTGTTGCTGCTTTGACTGTTACACGTCGAAACTTCCCTGGTAATGCTATGTAACCTCTTTTTAACATATTCAAATAATAACCATTACATTTAATTTTGTACGCAGCTCGCTCCACTTTCACAAATATGAAAATGAGGACACCACAATCATATATCTTAAAAAACTTTAATCTATTTAGGTTCTTATTATTATTCTTCGTGATAATGATTTCAAAACAGACATACATTTTCAAGATTAATTAAAAAAAACCTAAACTATCCATGCACCAAGTTTCTAACTCTTCACCTCCTAGTAGACCGAGCAATGTCAATAATGTATGCTTAATATTGCGATATTTCGCGCTTTCATCACAGCGTTCCATGTCACCTATTTACATGCGGCAGTCGAGTGAAGTTTGCGACATAACACTGAATAAAACCAGACACCGGAACGGTCGACTGTGACACTATCCTGTATTGATTACGAATAATACTAAGAAGCTCTTATACACTTATTAAATTAATAAAATATTTGCTCTCAAGATGGTAGGAATTTGCTTTGTTGATGGTAATGTCCTATGTACCGTTTCCGTTAATGGCAAATCTTGCCATGTCTTAGAGTGGGATCTTAAGTGACTCGCAAATCTGAGCTTTATCTCGAATTATAAATAACTTGACTCTGATCATATCTTTCTTTATCTGTTTTTAAATTTGTATTTTAAAGTGAAAACAAAATAAGACTACTTCATTTAAAAGCACACGCGAAAGAAGGATGTCAGTTCAGATGTGACGACTGATAGGGATGTACGGTAGAGTAGTAGAAACTGTGTTGACACTCCGTCGGGAATAAGGCAGGTCGATGAAAGAATTAAAACAAACCAGTGTCAATAATAATTTAAAACCGAAATATCGTTTTAAGCAGATCGAACGTCTGAAAGATTAGCTAGATAGTTTATATTTGACTTACCTGCATTTACACTGGACGTTGGAGCAGACGTAATGTGCGCGAATGTACATTTCTAAACATCCAAATGCGTAAGACACAAACACAATTGTAATATAGTAAATAGGAAATAGAACGTTCGTTCACTAACTTTGCGAAATTTCGTGATCGGTTACAATCGAGCACGCTACACTATCTTTTCATTGATTCGTTATGAACAGTTGAGTAAAGTCGCCATTTCCCAGTCTTAGAATAATAGCAGATTAAGCAAATTTATTTAATGAACTATAAAATCGATTTATTCGGTAAATGGTGGCTATGGTAATGGAATTGTGGGCGGATGATAAAAATATTGCAGATATTGTGGGCGGTGTCGTGACGACATTGTTTCGATAGTAAATTAGTACACGTAACCTCTTTAAAAATAACTTTTGTAATAGATGGTTCTATAAAAAAAATCATAGTGTAACAGTCCATGTTTGCAATAAATCAATCTCGCTGATTTACTTTAAGGGACATTTGTTACTAACAAATTTTGCTTTAAAAGTTTTCATGACCCTTTCAAACAATCAAGACCTACCTTTATTGGATTCGTTTCCATTTTTAACTACTGTTTGTTCCGTTACGTTCTTATTCTATATTCATCAAAAATAATCCAACATCCATATAAATTAGGTTTACATAAACTAAATCCTAAATAACAACCAGTAAAGGTGAATTACCCAAACTCTTTTATTAATAACCTAAAACTTGTTTGTGTTGTAGTGTAAACAAGAGTTTTAAAATTAACCAAGAGGCGCACGGCGGCCCAGTTGGTGGGAGGAAGAGAATTAACTGCCTATTGACGGATATACCACCAGGTGTTCTACTTACTTGCTTACACTAATCAACAGGGAACATGGAAAGTTAACGGTAGGGTTCCACTACCAGACTGTACAAAGACAATGTATTACAAATTTTTAAAAAAGTTGACGATATTTTTCTGTTCGATTATGGCAGCGAAACCTAGCAAACGAGCAGAAGGATCAGAAAGGTAATCATTGATGCATTGTCGGGCTTTTGAGCAAGGGGTAGATACGCTTCTAGAATGTCCCCGAGTCTCACTAGATTAGAAATAAACAGATACTTTGTTAAATTAATGAAATACATTCTATTCCTTTTTTGTAGATTTTACAGCTTCACTAACTCAATATTTGATTCCGAAATAAAATTCCAACTTCAGAATTTATCGGTCATCAATGTAACTTATAACCATAATGGAAATTATTGTTTAATGAGTCAACATTGCTAAAGTAAAGAAAAACCTCTTAAGTGATATAGGGGGAACGTCGTGAACGGGCAAACCTACCATGCGGTATAGGCAAAAGCTTTTAGCCGCGCATTGCTATTGTTTACAGAACCGTAAATAATTAATAACAAGTGTCTAGCATCGACGTCCTACCCACTAAGTGTCAGCCAGTAACACTCTTCATATATCATTTAACGTAAGTACTCATTACATAAACGTCTCATATATTGAATGAATGATTTAAATAATATTTCGACTTGACATGTTATTTCGTTCATTCCAATCTTATTAATTAAATTACATAATTTCATTCTTTGACCTATTGAAAACTACTGACATTGTTTCAAAATATGTATTGTACTTGACTTTAATAAGAGCGTCGGTGGCGCAGTTGTTAAGCGCTTTACCGGACCGGACCGTACTCGTCATTGTACAGGTTCGATCTCTGCCATGTGTTTTCCATTTTCGAATTGCATTTGTACATTATCCGACGCTCTTACGGGGAAGGAAAATATCGTGATATAACCTGCGCATATCGGCGAAGAAATTCAAAGATATGTGTGAAGTCAAGCAACACGCACTGGGCCCACGTGGTTGACTATGGCCTAGTCACCCCTAATAACAGGGTAGGCTTCGAGTCCTTCGGTGGCAACGTCTAGTATGCTGATGATGATGACTTGACTTTAGGAACTTGACAATTTGATATATGTGTGTGTATTTGTATATATATATACATTGTATTGTATTGACAGCCTAAGTAAGTTTATTGAACACACAGTTATATAACGAGGAATGATTGTATGCGGTCTTCAATCCATTGTCCAATTCATTCGCATATCAAAAACGTTGTCATTTGTTTAAACAAAATACGAACGTTAATACACATTTACCTTTACGTAGTAATTTTGTATAAAGCCAGTGTATATGTTACGATATTATTATTTCTTAGTTACATTTCTAGTAAAAACATCGAGCCTCTACCTTCCTACGTAAGCATCGTCAAAAACATTCCCCTGGGCCTGTATCTTTAACCCGAAACGAGGCAGAATAATCCGGCGCCTACGCGGGTCGCTCGGAACGCCGCGGTAAGGGCACGACCCGGATTCTAAACGCATATCTCTTTCAAAACTTGTCAAATTGTTTCGCTATATTATTCATGGAAGATTTATTCCCACCCTGTCCCGAATTTGTTACATCTAAACAAGTGGAGCAGGTGAACATGCTTTCTTACCCTACTTTAAAATATTTTCCTTGTTGGATATTCGCAAAAGTAGATGTAACATCGTCTGATCAGTTCAAATTCAAATCAAGACAATTATTAATAACGTCAATTAACACAAGTATGGGTATTTTATTTTATACCGCTGTAATACAAACCGCATCAGTGCGTTGTCAACGGAATCAATTTACCGGTTTAGTTGCGGAATCGGCAACAGGCAAGACCTCCAGATGTCAAGGCAGCCAAGATGTACTAACTACAATGTAATTAAAGACGATGTACTATAAATATTAATCAAGTATTTAAAATAAATTTGTAAACACGCATTATAAGTCTAGTAGGAATTATCTGAATTCTTAAAATTAGGTGCCTTCTGTTCATCAGAACATGTAAACCAAATTTAATTAATTCTATTACATTTTACAAGTCAAATTTAATAGTAAATAGACACGTCACCAGAGGTCGCGCGTGGACGTAGTGTAAGGTCATCTTCATTCGAAATGTCCGATTACCAAATAACACGCTATACGCAACCTTAACTTACCACAAATTTAGTAAAAGGCATACGTGTCGAATATTACGACATTAATCGAACCTAGGTCTTCAAGGCTGAGATTAGGACATTGGCATTCTAGCTGACTGCGGTCGAAAACCATTTAATTAAAAACGACTTAATTCGAATCATGGTTATCTAGTGTTAGACCAACCAAGTACTTCTCTTTATTCAAAGAAATGTTCACTTCTTAACTATAGGCCGGAGTTTATCTCGTTGGTAAGGACAGGACAATTTCTCTACAAGCAAAATTATTTACACTATATCGCGGGCGAAAATACCTAATGAATAACTGTAGACAACAATAGATAAGAAAGTGGTATCGTTTGGGAATACCAAGATTTATAAAACAATACCGGAACCAAATTAACGTGATATCAAAGTGGTTCTAATTACTTTACTACCGTTAATAAAAACAATCCTACTAATAACAAAAGCAATTATTAACAAATTTACTTTGACTATTCACAACTTTACAGTTATATATGCAAAAAAAAAACAAACTCAATGAACGAATCAATAATAAAACATGAACGCGACTTTGGACGAAACAGAAAGTCATCCCTTGACCTCTTACGAAGGCCGATTGTAACCTCACCATGAGTTCCCACTGCGGATACATCTGTACAAACGCATGTTGTCCCTTTCATCCTCTTGATAAGACAAAGATGACAGTATTTTTAAAACAGGAGTTTGGACAGTAGCTATTCACGGTCGAGTTGAGTCAAGTTACGCTTAAAAACACTCTGTTGACGTTAACTTGAGAACCATTTTCGGGCGTACATTATGATCTGTACATTACAATGCGTCATATTTAGGACATAAAAAGATCAAAAGGCTTCATTTACTGTTCAATTATCTACCATAGTGTACATGTACCAATAGCATCTTTATCTAAAACATAATTACATGGGCCAATAAACCAATGGTTAAAGGTACGAATTTCCAACAGAGGTCGAGGGTTCGAATCCCGCCATTCGACTACTGTCGTAAACCGTATCCTAGCACAAGCCTAGAGATTAATTAGAATGGTACGACAAATAACAAAAAATAACAAAAACATAATTTTTTTTAAAAATGCGTTAGAATGTTAGACTTCTTAATAAATGCAAACTGTAAGCAACCAATTAAATTTTATAATAAGTAAACATATAAATAAAACATTAAAATAGCAACTGGAACATATCTGTCGACAACAACGACCTCTGTTATCAAAACTCGGCACTACACAGAGATGGCACGAAAAGCTTTTAGGGGTATTAACCTAATTTGGATTAAAGACGCCTCGCAATTCCGTTTCATTAAGATATCTAATAAAAACATTACCATTTAATAAATGTGTGGTCTATTATTTCTAGGTGGGGGATATTGTTATGATAGTCATTTGTTTAATTAATGTTGCCAGCAAGGAGTTCGGCATTCCAAATAATAGTTGAATAACATTACTTGGCTGTATTTTAACGAAAACAAATTGTTGGATTTCAAAACATGTGACTATGAACTCTGTCAAAACATAATCTTGAAAACTTTAGTAAAGTTAACTATATCGAAACAAACATTGTTACAGCATTAACCTTAGAGCACCCCATTTACAACAGTTACACAATACTAGTAACTATTATATGAACACACGTAACGTGTGGAATCAGTTCAGAGACGTAACAATAAAAATTTCTCTTTCACTTCATAATCACACTTTTACTATGCAAATTGTTTAACGGCAGCGGAATGCGACAGTTTAAGTACTAAATTACGAGAAAGTTGGTACGGAATAACGGTACCATGCGATACAACAATATCATAACACCGAGTCCTGTTATTAACTGTTACAACATAACATAAAGGTATTCCATTGACACACTAGAAACATAACTAACATTCATTATAAAAAAAGTAGACACAATCATATGTAGAAATAAAACTGTCCCATTCGAATTTCACTCTAACATTTACGCATATAACACCCTATTTGTAAGCAGAGGATAACCTCTATAAGGAGGTATGGAGGTATTATGGGTATACATAAGTATACCCATTAAGTGCAATCCTGGTACAAATTTCTTAAATTTACGTCCATACATCTATATATATCGTGTATCAGTCTTCGGTTTCTGATAGATATGTATAAAAGAAAATAAATGACTATCGATCTAAGAAAACAAACAAAACAACTTTGTTATTACAGTCAAAACCATCTCGTACGTTCCAATCACAAAATATTATTATTCAAGTTGTTGAAACAAAAACAAACAAGATACGATTGAAAACGAAAGCGGGAGGTACCGTTTTTTTGCGGGTACAGATTGAGAATAAAATCCGACCACTTAAATATTTAGTTGGAATCGTTTAAACGAATAAGAATTTCGTAACGCGGCTACGGTGAAAGCGAATCAATTTTTCATTTAGTTTTTCTAACTACTTTACTATGTGAACAAAAACTAGGACCCGTTTCATATACATTACATTACAGACGTTTTAATATGTTCATATTAGTTAAGCAAATTAAAATTCATAATAGTACAATAACGTAATAACAAAACGGTATAAAAAAGTAAGTCTAACCAAGTGGTTCCCACTACCGAAATAACTGTCCACAAAATTAAACTTATTATTCAAAGATAATGTTTTATTTGTAGCCCACGTTAAAGAAGACGTTATCAGCAAAAAGATGCGTCCTTAATTTCCACGTAATGTTGACACGGGTACAGACAAACCAGACAAGGATAACCGACATCAACATTTTACCCATATCACAATTTCTTCTCAAACAAATTTGTCATCCCTTCGACTTGCATTGTATTGTAACTCCCAAACTCACTGTAGTCTCTAAACGTACAAATAAATTATCCGACAATAAAAAATAATAAAGAAAGTCGTTCAAGATTTTTCTTTAACTAGCTGCCTCACTAAAGGGTCTATACAGTTCATAGTAAGGACCTTATGACGTCAGACGGTGGAGGCACTACGAACAATAGACTAATAGAGATCCGTGTGGGCGTTCGAACTACAAGCGAAGGCGGATGAAAAAGCTCACAAGCATGAACAAGTTGAAATGAACATGTGGGTAAAATGAACTTTGACATATAGAATGACACTGGCTCGTCATCATGAAATTAAAAAAAGGTATACTAAGCTGTAATCAGTTTCTGTACCAAAAGTTATCTAGATGCTTTTAGTCATTTTGTAGCTGTGTGGTTAAAAGCATTCATACTTCTTAATCTGCACATTGCCTACCATAGTAAGAGGTCCATTGTCTTCAGCATCCGACAACTTCCCGCCGTTAGATACCAAAATTTACTATGAAAGTTTAATTTTGTACCAGATTTCATTTTATTATATTCCTTATAAGAAATGAAGCTTATTTTTAAAACAAAAATATAAAAGTTACGTAAATCTTTCTTAGAGAATGTAAAGTAATCTAAACAATATTTCTATACAAACATAACTTTAAAAGATTGTGTTTTCTGTCAGCTGTCACTCGTTTTATGCCAATTAGCGTAGTCTGGAGCACTGGATTATCTGTCACGGGATTACAACAAAAATATAAAATAGCTAAGATTTGAAAAATACTTCGTAACATTTTAAATACGAAAAACGCAATTCTAAGCTCGTTTGTTGGAATATGAATCATTCATATTAGATACTGTTGAAAATATAAACACTAAATATAAGAGAAGTTCTAATGTGTTTAATCCCATGACACCGGGAAGGATATCAATCAAACGCTATAATTAAAATCGACCATAAAGTTCGAGTGACGGTCACAATGAAACAAACGTTTCCGCGACAAACATTAACCTTCTATCAGTGAGGCAAAAAGCATGTCTCTTGTACCGGTAGCAAACGGTGACGGGATGGGGCCCGTCTGTCTGTCGAGCTTGAAAGGGCTCAAGACGTAGGGTCCGCTTTGTTCACTCTAAAACCGTTTTATATGTGACGTACACGTGGCAGCCTGTCGTGTTTATGTCATCGTTTAAAATATACAAGTGTTGTGTTAATCATTTGCCTCGTTGTTTAATCCCATTTTTTTATTATAAGCACGTAAAACAGACAGACAACACAAGTTGTTTTGCTGATAGTATTAAAAGTATATACTAGGTCTAAAGTGTTCATGTAAATCTCACCTGTCATCATGCATTTGCTTCAGCTCGCTAAGATCAAGCTCCCGTCGCAAGTTGGACACCTCGCAGAGAAGCATGTCCCTCTCCGCTGACACCTTCTCCAGCTCGGCCCGCAACCGGACCACTTCGTTGGTCAAATCCATAGTCGCCATCGTCGACTATCGATATGTATAACTATCGACACTTGACATCACTGGTCGCGGTCACGCGCGGCTCACACGACACAACACACGCTCATTTTATATTCACATTCAGCACTCACACTACGATAATAGTGATGGGTACATTTTGTCGATAAATTCACTGTCTCGCCTCCATGCTCACGCTACATCGTAGGAATCTGAAACAATAAATCAGTACGTTAGTATTGGAGGGGAAAACGTGCACTCAGTATGAAAATTCGGAATATTTATAGCAGAAAGCGCTATTTCATTGTATACGAAAACAAAAACATGAGATCTATAATACAAATAATATTTTAAAACTTTCGTGTGACATTTCACTAAACTACTAACAAAAACTAGTCGGTACCTACACCGATCTACACGTGAGTTAAGGCGTTCTTAGAAATAACATATTTTTATTTTAGTATTTGTTGTTCAAGCTTCAAGATATTGTACAGAAGTATCGAAATTGTAAACCCACGCTAAGAATGTTAAGCCATATTTTCGCTAATATCACATAACAAACCTAATCTGCATAATGATTCAGTCGGCCTTGTACTACCGCTTTTGTCTTCAAACTGTTGCTATATTAGTTACAATGTTAACGCGGAACTACGCGACTGGCTGACTCCGTAAGTTACTGCTACTTAATAATTAGATAAGACGCTGAGTTGATAAAAAATGGTCTCTTAAGTTTATCGTTGATATATTTACGCCGATTTTCTTTACTACCAAACAATAACGAATTCGAAGCGCCAATAGCCTAATGAATTTGGTGAAATGACGTGGGTTCGAACCGCACCATTCGACTATTATCTTTAACCATATCCTAACACAAACTTTTTCAAGCTAACCAGGAAGTACTTACTTGGGCAGTACATATACTAAAAAAAAATATACACATTACGATATTTAGATTGTAAACATAAAACGTTAGCACCTTCTGTGAGCACCTGACAGAATTTGAACCCTGTAAGTCATTAAAATAGTATTTTTTTTATAAGCTACCATTTCTAGAATTAATAAAAGATCTATAATAATATTTGAGATGTCGCAGAGGCGGTAAGATTAATGTAATAGAAACCGTGTTATGATTACAGTCATGTCTACCAAATTGGGTTACTCATAAATCCATCGCGTTACAATCAATCATGGCCGCCGAGCGATGTACTCGCACCCGGCGGATTTCTTCAACCGTAACTTGATATGGTACCAGTTAAATCCGGGTGATCCACGAACTAACATTTCATCGCTAACTGCACTGCGGATGGATTACTACATTACTTCTCAGGCTACATGTGCATTGTATTTCCGATGAAAATTCAATTCTTGAAACATCGAACGTACGAAATTGAATCTTAAAAAACATGCGAATAAGACTTTTTTTTTATAAAATAGCCGGTTCCATATAAGACACAAAAGAGAGTTTATAGACAGCGGTCACTTCTATGCAGCGGTATCTGATGGCACGTTTGACGTCTTCTATCATAAAAAAAAAACAAAGATAAGTTCCTGATAGGGAGGAAACACTTACCAAAGTCATCAAAGTAATGTAAGTAAATTAATTATAAACATCGTCAACTACTTGGAAATCAATCTTGTAAGGTTAGCGGAGTTCCGGTATAACGTAGCCTTCATTGTTTAACACAAACGAATGGTCGTACAATTAAAAACAATTACTGACAAATTGCCACATTTTACGATTACTGCGGCTCATTTAACAGAAGTCTATTTTTACATGAGAAGAGGGAAAACGAGTGGCGGCGACACCGAATTGATCATCAACTACCATGGACATAAAACACTAGAGGAATAGATGCGTTGACCACCTTTGAGAAAGAGGTACGCTCTTTTCTTAAAGGCCCCGAAGTCGTGGAAAGTCTGGTAACTGTGGTTTTGTCCCGGTGCGTTCCTCCGGAGATCCCGGGGCCCTCGCAATCGCACTTGGGGATGGCCATCGAGGGGGTTTTAGTGAGTATGAATCTCACATAACCCTGCCTTTCCCCCAGAAGGCTGGGTATCTTTTAAAGATTTCCACCCGTAACCAAAAAAAAAACTGTGGTTTGCCTAACAAAAAACCATAACCATGAGAAGTACTTTCGTTGTATATCTAATTTCTTCTTTTCTTCGTCTCCTTGTACAATTTCTTCCATACATCTACATATCACAAAACTCAGTCTAATATACAATTAATTCAATTAAATCTGTACACTATAGCAAATAGGGTCTAATTTTATATAACCAAGAAGGATGTAATTATAATCAATTTATTAGTTGACGATAACTAAGTTGGGTCTTGGGGTTGCAGGGAGGGGTGGCGGTTATGGCGTTAATTAGTTCAAGATCCAAGTCGTTGTAAAACACGGAGTTGTCAGCCAGTTAATATTCGATACGTGATGAATTTCAGTAAACAGGGTTACAGCAAACTGACGCTTCTTAATTGATAGCCATCAATATAATAATAGTGTCAATTAAATCGTATTATTAAATTATATCGACTACTGAAGTTAATTTAGTTGAAAGACAGGAAGATTATATTTCACAAACAACTCCACTTAATTACCATATCTACTGTCACCAAGACATACCGTGACAAACTTTTAAGTAAAATCCAATAGTTACTAGTAACGCCATCTATGAATGATCTACTGCAATCGCAATATATGTGCAAAGTTTGCGCGCTAAATATAGATCTTTTTATAAATACGCTACAACAGATGTCGCTAGTTGTTTGACAATTGCGTTCGTGTATCTTTTTACAAACTATAAATTTCCATATTAGCGCGATTAGGAATATTAATATTTAGAAATCCCGCAGGCATAAAATCCTTTGTTATAATAGACGAAGTACAAACGCTAAGGCTTAGCGGGATTACAACATCGATCAGTATCAATATCATGAAGTTTACAGCGCGACTTTATTACGATTACGTGATACGAACGTGATTTCACGAGGATTACCAATATGAGGCTTATCGATGATTTTCTATAATAAAATCCTGATCAGAATCCCGTTTAAATTAATCAGCCTAAGACTTGAATTATATGCTTTACCAAAGCCTGCAGAAGCTACTCTACAGTATTTAACAAAGAGCTACTGTGCCCTGCTGTAGATACAACACATGGACCTGTGGCTGACATCCAATAAGAAAAGATTTCACAATTACGCTAGTTTCATTCGTAATTATTTAGAAACTGTTTTGTTCTCCGTAGACCAAATTGTACAATAATTAGCTTCGTGACCACGATCCCACTTGATGCTATCTGGTGCTGAAGTCGACACATGCTACGGTACATTCTAGATTAATACACTTGTAATATTTACTGTGATAGAACGAAAACAAATCTATTTAAATAGAAATAAAAATGAAATGGAATGAAAAGATAGAAATTAGTTAGTTCCGACACATTTAAACGCGCCGTATCGATTCGTCGAAGCGATAAAAGTTCCAAGTTCCGAACCAGAATTTCACATAGTTTAACAATGTTTACTTTACGGGATTGGGAAGCGGAATGGCGAGAGGGCCGGACCTATTTTCTGCCGTACCTGCTCGCTGTAAATGAAAGTTTTTAATTGATCAGCACCGACTGGCGGTATTCGATTAAATCAAGCCCGTCCGCTTGTCTGCGAACTCCGTAGTTTTTCTTTTTCTATCATCGATTGCAAAGTAATGCTCGCTTTTTTAAATATCTCACTAAGCTGATTTTCTATTACAATTTACAATTTATTCAAATTAAAAGTCTATACTTATAAATTAAGTGAGGTAATAAACTTATAAAATAAGTATGCTAGTTTTTATTTTACCATTAATTTTGTTAGTATCCTAAAACCGATATGTTTTGTATAAAAGTTTTACAGCCGTCGCCATAAAATGTTTATTTAATGGCAGACCGATGAGTTTTAGATCGGGTCAACTGTTGTCTCGAGCGAACAGACAATTCACATTTATTTTCGTATCAATCAATGCTTCGAACTTTTACACTGGTTTGTTTTATTACATCAGTTAAATTTTAAACTTGATTGTTAATAAATTGTTATGATAACCACACGTCTTTAAACAAGACCTATGAGAATTATAATGGTGTTTATTTGTTTAGTAACTTTTGGCAATACAGTGCCAGTCAGTTATCTACATTTGTGATCGTATCCCGATCTGTTTAGTCGTTTTGGTGTGTCTTGCTAGCAAACATCCTTCTATCAATGCACCCATTCTGCATCCGAATTTTCGCATTTCGGTATGTTAATTTTAACGTGAGCAGAGCTTACCCTATGACGTCACAGGTTCCAACCACGTCTTAATTGTGACTTAGTCGCACGTGTAAATGTATCTACACAAAGTACACTGCGTGCCAGTTTAATGGTGTCGCAATTGTTTGTCTGGCGGCTCGCAAATCGAGAGTGAAAACGCTGTTAAATTACGACCGTCATCCTTTATGCATGCTAAGTGTAGGGTGACGATATAACTAGGGGAAAAGTCCCTGATTACGTTGCAGGACACAGATTAGCTTAGCTAGACTTTTTCTTTAGCGTGTAATTGGTTGTGTATATCATGTACATCACAATAATAATCATCATCATCATCATCGTCGTAGTCATTATCAGCCTTCGTTTGTCCATTGCTATACAGATATAGCTGCTAGTATATGTTACTTATATATCGTTAAATAGTTGGTGAATTAAAGATTGTTAAGAACAATTTTCGCTGCGCTTTAAATGTTCCAAATTAATTGGTTTTATATTAAGAGCTTTAATAAACAACAATACCAAATATCATTCTTGTTATTATTCACACTAATTATCTAAACGATCAAATAATTTGACAAATTCATTTCATAGAATCAATGCAGTAAAACTCGGAATTGTTGCAATTTGAATGCTAATACGTTTCATTGAACACAACAACAATAATTCAGCTAGTTGTCCACATAACGTCAAACTAATTACTGCTTGAACCTAATAAAGTTTATTAACTCATATAAAAGGAAATGTTGAAGTTATTAAAAAGTTAAAATACATTTTATATCCCGCAAATACATACAAAAGGTTCAAAGACCTTCGGAAGAAGATGCCACTTTGAGAAGACAATGCTGGCTTGAAGAGAACAACCGTTCAAATAACTTAACACAGTAAAATTAAAAAAATTAAATAATCTTGAAGTGATTTATTCTAATCTAAGAAATACAAAGTAAAGAGATTTGTATAAGGAAACTGAATGAGATAAAAACAACTACTATATCCCAAGACAAACGTCAAAGATAGCGGCCCCCACGTACTGAGTACTTTTACCCGCATTCCTTAAGCGTGCTGCGCGCACGCATTTTCACCCGACGCTCGCGGCATACCAAAAAGAGATCTAGCGATGGCGCCTATCTACATGGGATACAGTAGAGAAACCGATCTTTTATTTTTGTAGATCCGATATGAAAACTTCATTACACAAGAGCTAGACCCAGATTGGGGATTCGCCAAATTATTTAATATTATGCACAAAACTTAATATATTAACTAGGTCAGTAGACTGACATTGGCCCGATGCCCTTCGCTTTGAGCTAATCAATCTGGTACAAAGTTAATTTGCATAACTTGAATATTCTAGATATTGGTAAGGCATAACCAATTTGACACTTACTGCTTACCTAATATTGTTTGAATTGTGCAATCAAGATTCTTAAATATTTTAATTAAATTCATGGTTGACGTTGTCTACAAAACACAGTTTATTTTATAAAGCTATCATTCTTGATTCCCGATTTAATCATTTTAGAATTATAGGTCTTTTTAAGCAACTCGGATACATTGATCTTCAGTGTAGTTCGAGATGGAAACATTAGTAACCCATAAGTATACTACGAGGTTGCATCCGTCGCCTGCAGCGCTATCGGCTCGTTAGTAATAAAACGCCTTTTTTAATACTCAGTTCTTTGTCCACAGTTAAGAGGAAATGTATTATAATCTGCAGATGCAGAATAACACGATCTAGTTAAGTTACAAGAAGGTTTTGCTATTTAAACATAGGTTTAATTTTTTGCCCTTTAGTCAGTGGAGCTATGTTTAAAATTGGATACAATTTCAGGCTGAGTATTGAATAAGTTTACTCAACGTTGATTTAGAAATACTTTACGTAAGAGTGCTGGTACCGGGTCAATAATAAGCGTCAATTAATTTAATTTTAGACACATCATATATGCAACTTGGCAATCTGCCCCCGCAGCCTTCAACCCACGTACTCAAGTATTCCACGAAACTTGAACACTTGGCCCACTTTGTTGCGGCCAGTGTTGGGTCGTCATTTTGTTCACTTCCCAGTGGCCAATGTTGGGTCGTCATTCTGCAGTCCACTTGACAGCGGTCAGTGTTGGGTCGCCTGTCAGAGCGGCTCTTTGTTATGTATTGATAAACGACCATCGACGAGTTGTATTCGAGTATGGATTACATTGCGTACTCATAAACAATTGAAAGTTTCTCTGGCTGGTGTTGTAAAAGATGGAAAAAAATACTTATTTTTTTTAGTTTATATGCAAATTTATTTAGTAATTACTTCGTCGACTTATTCCAAATAAACTTTTAGAAACATTCATTTGTTCAAGCGTCGTTCGCCGAAAGAATAACGATATAAAACTGTGTATTTAACAAAACGGAATAAGGAATGCAATTAAAATAATTCAGAGTTAAAAGCGTCGTGAAGACGAATTATACAAGGAAAAAAAAATGTTTAAAATACTAACATCAAAGGGCGGGGGAGGGCAAGTCGCCTTGACGTCACAATGAAATGAGAGTTGAATAAAACTGAGCATCAGACAAAAAGGCAGTTATAAATTTCATTACGGAGTCATGTACAGAAAAACTTTTTCTTTTTAGATCCTCAACATCAGTCCTTGTCTCCCCACTCTTGGACATAGGCCTTTCTTAATGCCTTCCACAGTATGCGGGCCTCCGCCTTCCGCATCCAACGACTTCCTGCCGTCCGCATAGAGGGATATAAACCGAGGTATAGGCACCTTTTTAGATCGCCGTAAGTTAAATATGTACGGCAAGAAGGCGCACTTGAACATCATCATCATCAGCTCACTATACGTCTCCACCGAGGGGCTCAGAGCCTACCCTATTATTAGGGGTGACTAGGCGATAGTCAACCACGCTGGCCCAGTGCGTGTT
>JAODUI010000016.1:2889327-2901676 GCA_027563995.1 Papilio gigon | reverse complement strand
GGAAGGCATTGGGAAAGGCCTATGTCCAACAGTGGGCAGACAAGGGCTGTTGATGATGATGATGATGATGATGATAAGGCTGGCTATTACGTGAAACAGTCATCAATACCAATTCAATAATTAACTTTCAATAATACAACATTAAACACGTCGAGAGTAAAAGCTTAAAATAATTCATATCTGAAATATAACAGATTATTAAGTGTTTGTTACGTGAGCTAATTTTGGACAACAGAGTTAACAAATACATGAACATCCAACTTTATTTATCAATTTTATCCTGAAAGTTTATTATTTACTTTCACAGACATTTCTCGTAACTTTTGATATAATTACTAAGCTGTAATTGCAAAGATTAACTATACTTTTTAAAATTATAGGACGAAATCATATCGTTCAACGTACGGTCCCAAAATGGACTTAGTTCTATTTAAAAGTTGAGGATACTGTGTTTTATTGGTCACATTACAGGATTATACTCAATTGATTAAAGCTAACATTCATTATCTAAATGTGAGCAAGAGTCAAACCGGTATGAGAACTTTGCTACCAGGCAATTCAATAGTAGAGATTTTAAAATTAAACATTTACAAAAACAAAACTATCAACAGTTAAGAAGTCTAGGGAAGATTCAATATAAGACATATGCTGTTTTTTTCCCGAACACATGGACCCATTAAGCTTTGTTTTCATTCGGACAATTTAATCCTCGCTTCCGATAGTGTCGCTACCCCGTGATATACGGGGTACGTTTGTCTTTTGCGCATTTACCCGCCGTACCCGCTCCGCCCGCCCACGCGCCGTGTTAATATTTTCAACGCGACTAATCCAATTTACTAAGTGGTCTGAAAGGCCGACCTTCAAAGGTTTTGTCACCTCGTCTCGCCTTGGAATCAGTAAATATTTAAACATGAGGTGTACATAAACGGTTACTTTAACGAATTTAGAACATATTTAAAAAATAGCCTCATATATTTCATAAAGAATTGTTAAAGGCCAATCACATTCTTTAAAACATGTCCTTCGTTTAAGCTAACATTTTATTATTTCTAGAAATCGACAACCCTGATATAAATAATCAAAAAACATCACCATCATCAACCTGCCATTTTCCTTACTAGTGTCGGCTCAGTATGTACAACTCTCCCATACATCTCTGTTAGCTTACATCTGAATTCACGCCCTTCTTACGCATATCCTCTTTAACACAATTCATTCACACCTTCAGTAATAATCAAAACACATAAACAAAACAAAACAACACAAAACGTTACTCAAGTAAGCGACGTTCAAAGAACAGAGTTACGTTGTCATGTCGATGGCGTAACTTCGCAACAATTCAAAATAAACTGTATCCTTAATACGAGAGCATTACCCGCTCACGTTAAGTTAGGAAGTAAAGTCAGATGTTACTTCTGCTTACACCGATTAGAGCTTGAGCGGCGTCAGCTTATGTCACTGAATTATGAATGCAACTTTGGCTTGGGTGGGCGTAATCTTGTTAGGGTTACCACATCTTTGCTTTTAGACAATTACGATTTTGATATTCAATTGAAATGTAATCTAGCTTATTTTATTTGACCAGGGCGCCTGAGGGACTTTACGTTCGCTCACGTCATTTTTACATATTCTACCTACACACTTTTGTAACGTTAATCCTCTTCGATTTGTTTATACATTTCACAGAATAATAACTCAAAATAAAATAATAGTCACCATCAGTCAGCGGCTTCATTGTTATTTTAATTTACAGAAGTAATGTCCTGAGAACGCAATAAATCAATACAATATTACGTAAGGTGTAAAAGATCTCAGATCTACCAAAAATATGTTTTTATGGTTTTCATTTGTTTTATTGAGTTGAGACCATCTAATTAAAGCACTCTGCACACTTTCAGGTTTAACGAAACAGTCCAACTGTACTTTATACCTACGTATGTACGTAACATTTTACCTCTTATCTAAACTGTACAATTTTAACATACGCCTACATATCTATGATTTTACTGAACAGTACGACTGTTCATTGAAATCTATAGGTATGTTACCGACTTTAGCGAAATTGCAATATTCTTGTATGAATAAATACATATACTATATTAGATTAATTTAATTGAACGTGGTTTAAATCTCGGACTCAACGAATTATTTGCGTCTAAATAAAATTGCTGATATTACATAGTAATGATTCCGTGACAAGATACCGACTATTTAGAATACGACATTTTATAAATGAACCCGTTACTGTCACTGGTATTTCGAATATAAATAACCAAATGCTAATAAAAAAAGAAACACGTTACTCATAAAATATACTGCAGCCATATTTCTTATAATAGGGAAAAGAATTATTATTATACCTGACCTAAATTAAGGAAACGCCAAGAGCTTAGGGAAGACACTGCGGAGAAATTTCTGGTGTTCAAATCCTTTTATAAATAGGAAAGAATAGTTTGATCAAAACTTTCGTGGTTTAGTGATTTAAACGGTATTACCACGATTAGTCTCTTTGGACTCCTGATGTATAGGCACAAGTGTGCATCTTGGTCACGGTCTGACTTGACGACGACAATGACGTATGTAATTGTGCCGAAGTATCGGAAGCGGGAGACTATTATAGGTAATTAAATAAAACCTAGTAATTAACGTATTATCTCCCAGACTATCTTATACATTTGTGCCAAATCGCATCGAGACCCATCTTACCATTTCGGAGGTACGTAATAACAAACAAACATCTCCATCCATCCATTGTTATACCACTGTTTATCGGATTAAACTCTTTTTGGTGTTCTTAGATGGGAGGCATAATAAATATTGAAATTCCTATCATCGGACTACAATATAAGTTATATTAATAATATAATAGCAAAGTATTAGTTTTAATTCAATTTGCAATGTAGATTTCGTTAGGAAATTCTCTTCAAACGTCCCGTATAACGACTCTGTAGAGAGATAAGTTGGCGCGAGCAACACGTAGGAACAATGGATGTTAGGCGACGTATTCAGGAAGCGTGCGAGACGGGCAGGTAAATGAGAAGAGGGAGGGATAGGGAAGGCGAGGAAGGGGATAGGATATAATTCCCGTGTCGACGTTTCCTTGTTACAGGGATTTCTGTTGCGTTGAATTTATTTTATTACGTACCACTGACTGCGATGGTCTGAGTCTTTACGTCTGTGTCGAATAAAATGTAGGAACATTTGCTGACATGAAGTAAAATGATATCGTTTATAAATCAATATAACATTGTACTGTTAAAACTGGAGTGAGTCATTATAAACTAAACATAAAGAGGCTAAAAATCACTCATTAATCCGGTGTCGGCACTGACTTAAGAGTCCATCACAGATGCTTCTTCAGGGTGAGTGGGATTGGTATTATTTCTCGGTCTGTTTCTAAGTGAGAGAGGTGTCGGCATCTGATGAATACGACATAATATTGTTTTTTTACATTGTACAAACACTCAGTCTGTCAAATTGATACATACATGTTATACGCAATAGGTCTCTAATAAGTTAAAAAAAAATTGTGCAATTTATATAAACAAAGATACAACAAATAAGACATCAAACCCATACGTTAAGCGAGTTGAAATTGCTCGTAAACAATGTACGAAGTAAAGGCGCGTGGGTCGGCAACTGCGAGTAGGTCAAATGTCACACGTTTGTGTGGGTGTCGTTGTATGGAAAATGTTTAAACCATTTTTAAGCAATTGAAAAATGATTTAATTAACTGATAAAATAAATGAACTGAAAAAATCCTTCTTTGTACTTTTTTTAAATAAATACATATACCACGACTTTCGACTGTCAAAAACAGTTAAATCATTAGTATTGAGAAGGAAGACAGTATGTTTTTAAAGAGGTTCCACCAGTGAAAACTCAAGCTAAAACTCTTAGAACAGTAATAAATAGTTGCATTTCTCATTGTTAATGACGTAGGTAATCAAGAGAAAACACAATGAAAAGATTGAACAGGTCTTTCTTTGTCGAGAAAAACCTTACAGTTAGCAACGTGCCGTTCCCCGGGGAACTACCGGCGTGGGAGTGAAATACAGCGGGATGACGTCACGTCTACAGGTGTGGGCGGGGACCATTTATAACTACTGAGAAAAATGAGCATTTTCAACTTACCAGTATTAAAATAATAACTTTCGCGGTAGAAATATTAATAGGAACATTTTAAAGAAAATGTTTTATTGGAATAACAATTTTCAAGGGAAGGGTTTATTTTTCCTGTGTCACAGGATAACAGGTTTTCTGTTTCCACTAAACATTGTTAAGGTATGATCATCACCATCATCATCAGCATCCCGTCTGCTCACTGATGGACATAGGCCTTCCACAATGCCATTCACTGTATGCGTTCCACCTTCCAACTACTTTCTGCCTTCCGTACTAAATCGTCCGTCCACCTGGACCTTGTTTGTTAAGCAATGATTTTATTATAACATCTATAGAGTTAATTTAATAACTTTTATTTTAACTATCTATTACCACTATAGTGTAGGCGGTCGAACTGACCTCTGCTTAATGTTTCGCAACGACTATCGAGTCGTCGCGAAAGTCAATGATTGATTAAAATGTATTATTAATGTTACTACATTAATAAAATAAACTCCGACATATAATAGAGCGATATAGTGATTTCCTTTTAGTTTAATTAATACATTAAAAGTGAAAATGGAAATTAATTGTATCGTTTACCACCGCTATGAAATACGACCTCATTAAAAAGTAATTTTACCGTTACTGGTAACTACAATATAGGTCGGAAAGTTATTTATAATGCGTATTTTATAATGTACCATTTATTAAGTACTAAAATAAAACAATAATTAATTCAAAATGTAAAATTAGTACATTAATATAAATAGCAAAAACTCGTTACAGTACAGTATTTGATTTAATTAAATACTTTTCATAATAAAATTTGTAAAATCATAAAGCCAACTAAACTTCTAGGTCCAATAATCATCTTTTTAAATATTTAAATACCAAAAAAAGGACATTACCCGGAGTCTCAGCATTCAATATATAATTAATAAGATACAATACAAAACAACTTTATTAACATTGCCTTCCGTGTTCGACACGGGGCTCGTTAGCTCCACCGCTTTTTAATAAAGCATTCCGACTGCGTACGACAAACACGTCCGCGCCGTACGGAATATCGACGTCGACGCATAATGACAAGTACCGGTCCCGTGAGTGTCGCGTGCGTGACGTCACATCCGTCGGCTGCGCTTACGCACAACGTGGAGCGAGAAGTCGCCTGACAGGTGACAACCGTCTGATATTGTAAAACCATTGTTTACAAACAATATACCGATCACACGATTGGAAGCTGTATCTGCTGACTTTTCATAAATTGCCAGCATATGGATCAACGAAAGAATCAGTTATACTATACAGTATCTAGTTACCATGGATACCATAAGACAAGTCATAAAAAAATCTATTTATTGTCCCAACATATCTTACGTTGCATTTACAAGCAATAAAGAATATGTTTAAAAATAATTTACCAAGGTGATTTATATTAATTTCGTTTCTGTTTACAAAAATAAATTGTCCGAATTGTGCACAGCAATCACATTGTGAGGAAATCATAAACAATATTGCTCCTAAACCATAATACCTTCGGATATGTGTGGATTAAAAAAGCCACAAAAACTGCGCGTATGCGGAAACAAAAACAAATGGTCACGAAAATTGTATCCCATTCGCGTCAGACCATAAACAAGGAACGTTGGCGAATTGAATTGTTCATCCGACGGAATGGCCCTGTATTGCCAATTATTTTTCATCTATTTGTAATCATTTTACATTGCCTAGTAAAAGCTCTAATGAAACTCTTTGGTATAAACATAACGTTTTATTAAAAATTAAAATACCTATATCACGCGTCTTCAAACTATTGTTTACAGACAATTCATCGGTCACACAGATTATTCATGTTATCTGTTCATTGACGTCTAACCCACATCACTCACAAGTTAACTTACCGCATCATTTAGTCCGACTCCCACACACCGCTGACGTTGGGTGATAAACGACGACACTATGTGACACTAGCCGAGGACATTGATATAGGCTATTGCGTTACCATCAAAGCTTGGAGGCGGTCCTGATATAAATTAATAATCTGTGGCAATGTTAATATTTCAACAACATGGTGACCTAAGAGAGTGTACACTTACGTGGGTTGTTCGAAGGCAGAGGTCGGCAAAGTGCGACTCCGGAGCCGCGTCCGGCTTTTGAACTCTGGAGTGTGGCTCTGGCACAAGATTGCTACGGTCTTGTCCGGCCCGGATCAGGCCGCATTGCAAATACTCATATCACCAGTGTTCGAGGCTTATCGTATATACAAGTTGCGTGCGTGTTACAAAGGTTCCTTCTTCAAAATTATTTTACTCATCCAGCTGCACGAACAAATTTGGCTATCAATTTTTTTTAATCGTTTTATTTTGCATATTTGGCTCTTTGGTTAATAAGTTTACCGACCTCTCCTCTACTCTACTCTACTCTACTCTAAGATGAGACTGACATTTTGACCACAATTTTCTAATTTCCAGTATCGTGTCTTCAACACAAGAAGAATATTTTCCATTTGTGTCAATTTAATTCAAGCAGCCGATAGTACAGTCTCGTAAAAAAAAGTAAAACTATTAATTAAGACGTGTACAATAAACTTCAATCACAACATGCAGCGGCACACTCAAACAGGAGTGCGTGCGCGGAGCATAAGTCGCAATTAGGGTTGCCAACGTTTAGTAAACAGGACAAATGATTCGTTGGCGCTGTCCACTCGACGTCGGTCTTTAATGGACAACAACAAAAAACCGACATCCAGTGACTTTCGTACTCATTCTTTCGAAGACATCGATGTTGAACTATTAGTCGTAACATGCACGATGCCAACTTGGTAAATTCGTGTCAAGCCCGTTGAAGCGACAACCCTAGGTACAATTGAATGATTGCTCCGGGGTCATGCTAATTGCTGGCTATACGCTCAATTGCTGACATAAGAGTAACATATGGAGTTGTTTGACCACAATTCTGTCCGGTGTAACTACATTAAAATGTATGAAATACCACGACAGTTTTTAAGTACAAATAAAGTAAGTTATCATTTTGGTAACTTAATATGACATCGGCAGCCGATAGTAAAATTAATGTTTCCAATAACACAGTGCTTATTAATTGAATCGTAAGCTTGCAATTTATTATTCTATTAAAATTTAATGAAAATAATAACGACTGAGAAGATAAAATAATAATTAACAGTCCCATATATTTTTAATTTTCATATGTTTAATGGCACCAAACATACTAACATTAATGTAAGGAGTTAAATTATTAAAACTTTCGTGAGACATTTCACTATACTACTTATAAAAACGGCTAAACTCACGTGTAAATCGAAATCAGTACCGACTAGTTTCGCACTCACCCTGAACAAGCGCTCCCGATGGGCTCGAAACTAGTCGGTACCGACACCAATTTACATGTGAGTTTAGCCGTTTTTATAAGTAGTATATGAATGTATGAAACAGTCAAGAATAATGGCTACATACAATCATTAAAATATCTCCATACATCAAAAGTATAACGAATGCTGGGATTTCGTCAAATAAAGTGAAACGAATACATAATGTATTAAATACAATGCAATTACAGCATCATCTATCTCCATTGAAGTCTCGTCAGATCTCTCGGCCCGGAAGCTATAGAAGGTTTAAGGGGTTCATGACAAAATGAACGACATAATGTCACTCCCAGACGAGCTGCCCATTAAGATACGAGGCTGCTTTAATGATGTCTCAACACGACCCGACGAATGTAAGCCGTGTGAAAAATATGATATATCATAAAAGTGATAATTATTTTTATATGTACGATGACAATTTTTAACTTTTTTTCTTAATACGTTTTTAACAATGTAGGCCAGTGGTCATCACACTTTTATCCAAGGGCCAAATGGAACAATGTAAGGTCGCGAGCCGGACATTCGTGGACTTAGTAGTTGACAAAACCAATCTATTTTTTATGAGAACTATAACACGTTTCCCCAATAGACGTATTTAATTTTGTTGCAACGGAAAATCTTCTTTTTAAAGTTAATTAAAACATATTCCTGTTTTCTAATAAAGGTCTTCTTAACTACGAAACATTCTAAAGGTACGCGGGTCGCACAAATGTCAAAATGGGCCGTTGTTTGACGACCACTGATGTACACTTATTTTGTTAAGAACACTGAATGGATAATAAAAAGTCTATTACATTCAAGGTTGTCTATAATAATGTGCGATAAAAAAAATACACGTGTGCAAGAAAGATCGATATCGGGCCGACAGTGGCCATTGTATATGGGTCATTGAGCAAGCGTCAGCAGAAAAACTAACCGCTCTATGGGACATAAAAATAACAACGTTTTACGACTCTTTTTATATCAGAGGACCTTCCAACTGTATAGTATACCTGGTAATAGATTTAAGGATTTCGTATCTTTTTTCATTGAATCTATCGCGAAATTATTAGTAACATTATGTAATATCATTATTAGGCGTTGAGAAAGGCGCATTTCCAACAGTTGGCAGACAAGGGCTGATGTTGATGATTATGTTCTTAAATATAAAGCATCCTACAAGATTCATGTCAAAAAAAATTTACACAAAAAAGTTTTTAACGAGATTTCTTTTCCTAACTACGTAACATGTTAAATGTTTTTAAACGCAAAAATTAGTCAAAGCCTTAGGCTGTTCCTTTAACAAATACTTGTAAGATAATAAGTTGAAAAAATGTGATGTCTACAAAATTCTATTTTCCGCATATTCGATGAAATATGTAGAAAACGCTATAACACAATAATAATAAAAAGTGTCAATAGCATAGTGGTTGAGGTCACGGATTTTCGATTTCGTGGTCGGGACTTCGAATCACGCCATTCGACTATTGTCGTACACCATATCTAGAACATAGTTGGAGTGGTAAAGGAATATTAGTAAATTAACAGAAATCTGCTATTATTTAATTTACAAAAAAAAAACAGATTGTAACATTATGGTAAAAAATGTACTGAATTCAATAATAAACTATAATTTCAACAGTGACATTCTATCTTCACAAAATAATTACACTTTTCATTCTTGTGCCATTTTATTTCCTCTATAAGTTACTAAACTCCAAAGACAACACAGCAATAAATTTGAAGAAGTAAAGCAATTAAACTTGAAACAAGAAAATGTATTACGGACGACTCGAATCTATTTTAAATATTAATTTTAACGAGCGACGTACGATCGTGGAGTGCAACAGTTTAAAATTTAGGGGAGAGAGTGAAAGAAGGCGTCCATGTTATGCAAAACAACTACGAAATATAGCTATAGAACTATAGAACTATGTAAAACTTTTTATGTAAACAAAGTATAAGTAATTATATCTAATAATAAGCTAATGAAAATTCGTTCTTGTCGAACGTGAACAATATAAAACAATCACTATATTTCTATTTCTTATAATTAAGATCTTTGGGGTGGCCTACGCCCAGCAGTGGGCGACATGTGGCTGATATGATGATGATTAATATTAGGTTCAATTTCAGTAACTAACCAACTGGCTGACAGGTTACAGGGCACCAGTCAAGAAAGGTGCGTGTGGAGTCTGAAACTGAGCGCGCCCTCCCGCGGTTAGGCCCGTATGAGTCAGTGGGGTCATGGGTGGTGGCGGGCCAAGGTAAGTAACAGGGCACATTTAATAACTCGAATCAATGTAATAACCTCTTTGGTTCCATTCTTAATGACTAAATCTGATACATTCATAAACGTTATTGCAAAACAAATAGTATGTTTATTCTTGGAACTTCCTACGGTATCCCTTTCATAATACATAGGTATTTTACTTTATACAAACAAACACATGTAACTTAACAATTATAGATTTGTCAATAATACAACACAAGGCGGGTGGGTTTACTTCTCTAGGTTTACAACCATAAAGTTTTAAATTTCGAAATCCATTACTACGATAGGACAGTAACGTTTAATGCATTTACAAATGCACCACTTTCACTGCTTTCTATGTTCGTGTATAAATCGACATTTAACTTATACTTATACAAGTGAAGGGTAATGAAAAGCGAGCATTTCGTTTCGACCATTTGCATACTGACTGCGCTCAGACTGCGCCGCTGCAAGAATTATCAGAGCGTGGAGAAACGCATAATCATTGCCTCGGGCCGTTTCAAACTAGCATTGTATTAAATACGACTCGGGTATTATATCGACAAATTCAATAATATACCGAATTACAATTGCAATAATTATGGTTACAATGGATTTCAATAATGCTGTTAATACAAAATATAAACATTTTGAAGTACAAGTACACGATTTCAGCCCGCTGCCAACCCTGCTACTTACGTGTGTATGTAAAACTTTTAACTAATAATTAAACATTACAGTTCTCAGCTATGTCTGCACACCTAACATATCTTGTAAAAGATACTACGATCCTTTTCAGTCCTAAAATATTGAGATAACATTGTAAGTTCATATTTGCAGTGAAAATTCACTATTTACTAATTAGTTTCGACACCACAACAAACATGTGACAACTACAATATGTTAAACACTCATTTGATATATCAGTCGATTACGTAAACTGGTGGCAAATTGGAATGGATAGTGCCGGACGCTTTCAATTATCTAAACGTGTGTACGGGGCGGCTATACAAACAACTATACATTAAACTAATCAACTATCCTACATTACATGTGTAATTCATGTGAAAACTACAATATGGTCCATGACGTGAATCATCATCCGGGGTCCTTCCACCTTCAAGACAAAACTTCTAATTCTGAATACATTTAGATGCACAAATACGCACTATTTTATTATTTCAGATTTCTAACAGAAAGTCTTGATCGTGTTACATCTAATGTTTTCTCTGGAAAGTCATTTATCTCCGCGTATGAATATCCAACCTTAAAATAGACAGTGCATGAAGGTGACGATTCCACTCATTTCTGACTTCCAACTATCATATTGCTACCAATCAGTTGATAACAATATCCACCGTCAAGTCAATGGCGAACTTTGCTATCTCCGACAGTGGATCTGATGTGATTTGGAAATCCAAACTTAGTGTTAAAGGTATTGCCAGTTACTTAGAGGAAGAATTCCGTTTAACATAATATATTAACTAACTAACTAGAGTGGCGCAGCGACCCGAAGCGTGTCTTGGCCTCCGACAACAAACGTCTCCAACCAACTCGATCTCGCAACATAATATATTAATTAAACATAAATAAATGCACCTCACTCTAATGCAGTCATTGACCGTGAAAGGTATGCCGTTATAAAAAAGCAACCGCAATCTCAATGACGTGTATTTATAAACAATTTTCACTCCCGATTAAGCGGCGAGTGGGCACGATCAAAGCGGGCTAAGGTCTCTATTTACGAAGGCGCGGGCCAGCCGACACCCGACGCCCGACGCCTTTGTACTAGAATAATTATAATACTCTTATAACCCTCCTTTTAATTAAAACGAACGCTTGGATGCATCCTACAGCACACTTTCTGCTATGCAAGTTAAACAATATTACAACATACATTATTAATTATGTGTTTCCCTCATTCATCTGTCACTGAAATAACATATCACTAATAAACTAGAGTTTGCACCTTTACTTAGTATAGTGTTAATTAAGTTTATCTTAGTTAACTAAGTCACCAAACTGTGTTGATTCTCCATAGGAAAAAGCGTATAATAATAATGATGAACTAAGTCAGAAATCTGTTTTTTTTTTCGATAAGAATTAGAAGGACGGTTACATATTTTACTCTATTCACATCTTCATACTAAACTATAATGACTACATCTAGCAATGCCAATAACATGACAGTAATACCAAATTAATTATAATACTTGCAAAAATTATGTAATTTTCGCATTGTATCGACAAGACTGCATCGTTTTCAGTTTCTCTTCTACGCTGTTAGTGTTAGGTTAAAAAAGGCCTACCCGTTTTTTATGGGCGAAGCTGTGCTTTGTCCTCCCAAGGCATGGTTATACTAAAGACATTGTATACCTTCAACTACATACTAAACAGATAGTCCTGGTTGCTATACGGGTCTCGAGACTAGTTTAGAAACCAGGTGTACATTAATTTTGTAATGTAAAGTTACTGCCTAAAAAAGCGTTTTTATTATTATTATTATAAAACAGCTTTTTAAGTCAAGGAAGTTTAAAGTAGAGAATCATTAACGTAGGTTTACACTGCCGAGACACATATTGTACTCAATATCAATCAATGTTTCCGAAATATTTGAAATATCA
>JAODUI010000016.1:2829598-2850859 GCA_027563995.1 Papilio gigon | reverse complement strand
AGACATTGTTGTAGCGATGTCATATTGTACAATCATCGTACGACAATATATTGTTTGACTACAATAGATGGGAACAATAAGTTTTAGCACCAGTTCCCTTTAATATGTAAAAGAGTCGCAAAAATATTCTTACATTACTAGAACTTACTTCTTTTGTTACGTTGACCCCGAACCGAGGAGCGCCGCCTCGTGTGTGATTTACCTGCGAAAAATAAGACGTAAAAAGTCCGGTCTGTTTGTTGAATCGTCAGAAAAACAACGCACTGCATAATATACATAAAACATAAAGGACCTTTTTAAGCTGTTGCGCACGCGTTTGCATTTACATCATTCGCTGAAGGTCAATAACGAATCAATTTGTTTAAATATGTATCAAGGACATCATTTTCTAAGACATAATCACGCACCAAAATGATCAAAAACCAGTAATATCATGGTTAATAAAATAAGCATTAATTGCACGATTAACGATTAAATTGTCTGTCAAATTCGTTTAATGAACATTTGTCAAACGTGGATAGAAGCATCAAACTAGCGTCAAACCAACATCAAACGAAGCCGCTTGTTAAATAATTTGACAAACTAGTTACGACAAAAAAAAGTATAAAACATTAACACATCTCTATAAACATGTCTATCAAATATCCCACATCGTAATGATATGGGTGGTTAAAACAGTATTGGAAACTTTGTAAAAAAAAACCGTAGTTAAAATGTGTTTGAATTTTAGCTAAAGTTATAATTGTTATTTATTTATAATACAGGCCGCCCTCTAATATGCCGTAGGACTTTGATCCGAACTCCGAACCTATGCAAATCTGTGATGGGAAATCGTTGCTTGAACGTTCATTAATCTGAACTTAGCAAATACCATACAATAAGTCTATGTATATTGTTGAGGGAGATTAGAAGTAACAGTACCTTGAAGGTAATAAGATTCATTAAAATAATTACATTTTTATATTAAACTATTGTTCCAAAATATATGAAATCAAAATTAGTGTAAAGGTTTTAGAGTAAAAGACTCTTTTTCATTTAGATTGAAGGTTACATTTGTATCGAAGTTATTTAGTAATACGTTTTCGTGTTGGCTTCAACTGCAATTTATTTCTTTTATTTATAAGTGTTGTAAGCGGTGTCGCGGGCGCAGTCGCGGGAGGGAGTTCGTTATGACTGGGCACTTAAATCAACACATATCTAGGAACCCGGACCGGAATGTTTTAGCGAGATATCTCAAAGGTACGACACGCAATAAATCTTTACTCGTAGCTTATTATTATCGGTATTGATAAATCGTTAGCGAGGGGCGGGCAACGTGACTCCTTTCGTTCACCACATGCAAATTAAAAGGTGCTTCGCCAAGGGCCAGACAAGCTTGAATAAACACATTAATTTTAATGGCTTTCGACTTGTTTTCTTTTTCTCATTTATCATCAGACACGTGAATATATACTGTGTTATGTTTACTATACGTTTCTTAGTTTTACTCACTATAGATAAACAGTATATAAACAATGTATTTAAAACTTTATTACATTAATATTATATCTCATAAGACATATTTAATGGCATTTAGTCTAGAAAATCGATAGTAAATCTCAATAAAAATTAATGAGTTTTTTTTTAATAGATAACATTGCTTAATCTCTACTTATATTTTCTGTATAGATTTTATTAATGTTTATTGAATCAATTGCTCATGTTAATTGCTTGGTGCGCTTTGACTTATGCAAATTTAAACATACCAGATAACATAACTAAAATTTATAGATATAGGCACTATCTAGTCATGATAGTGTTTATTTTGACCCTTTTAGTCAAAAGGTCGTATTATTTAAATAGTTAATATTACTTTAATAAATTCTACCTATTTAATTATATTACGACCATCGGCTAGCCTATTGGTTATATACCAAACTATTTGAGACTTTAAATATTGTTTTTTAATTTCAGCTCAATCGGAAACTGGGAAGTGGATCAAATTTAAATTGCAAGATTTGATTATAGACAACACCGGTGGAACTGAATAAAAGTTTGTAGAAAGGGTCTGAGCTATTAGAACTGACCGTAAGGAGGTATGGAGTACATATGGATCATCTTATTGGTAGTGCTGTTTGACGCAATGGGCATCCTGAAGGGCACCGGGCCGTGGGGATAGAGGGGGCAGTCTGCTCAACCGGTCTAAACAGTGTTGTGACCTTTTAAAGAAATAACCTATAAGTCAGATATACTGGTAATTATTAACTTAAATCAAATAGGTAACGTATTGTAAAAAAAAGTACTAAAATTTAAGAATACCATTAAAATGTAGCGTCGCAAAATCGTTTTCGTATTCAATCGGTTAGTACAAATGCGGATTTCAAAAAAGGAATATGATGTGCGACCTTAAAAGTTTCGAATTAATCTGTTATAAAAAGAAAGAAAAAAACATTGCCGTTTTATCCAACCGGCCAGTATATCGCTTGCAGATTTTGAATGACCCAATTACAGAGTAATAAATAATAAAGACAGTTCTTACCATACATTTTGTAGTACAAGCATATCGGTTTATCATCATCATCAGCTCATTACACGTCAACACCGATGGGCTCAGAGCCTACCCAGGGGTGACTAGGCCATAGTTAACCACGCTGGCCAAGTGCGTGTTGGTTGACTTCACACTAATCTCTGAATTTCATCGTCGATATGTGCAGGTTGCATCACGATGTTTTCCTTCACCGTAAGAGCGTCGGATAATGTACATATGCAATACGAAAATGGAACAACACATTGCTACATGGTAGGGATCGTACCTGGACAATTTCGAGTACGGTCCGGTCCGGTCAAGCGCCTAACAACTGCGCCATCGATGCTCTCTCGAAAGTACGTAACAATGTCAAAATATTATCTTCATTCAAAAAGCCTTCCTCTTGACACCACTTTTTTTTCTTTTTGTTTATAGTTTGTAATTTTTTTAATTTTTGTGTGGGATTAAATCAGTTTTTCCCTTCTTCATTTAAAGCACTTTGAATCTACATGTTTTGATGTTGCCAGTAAACATAGTTTGAAATTTTCTTTCTTCAATATATATTTGGAATAACAAATAACTTTACCTCACAACTGTACTTTACGTTCTTCATGTAAATAAAGTTGAACGCAAAAGTAGATCGTTCGATGCAAATTCTGTGAGTTTTTTTTTTAAATGATTCCAACGTGACTTGGTAGCATTGGAATGTTTGTACGTGATTGTACTTTAATACAGTTTGATATACTTTTTGCGAGATTCATTTGTTTTGCGAAAGTACACTTCTGCGCTCATGTGAATACGTCGGTCCACATTATAAAGCCCTGAGCAAGCGACTATTTAAATACGATAAAAAAGCGAAGCAACGACAGCTCATAGAGAACTGCATCTACCTTTAATCAGAAGGGATACCAAGAACTAGGCTATTTAAAAATTAAAAATGATTAAATTAAGGGAAATTTGAAAGTAGCACCAGTGATAGAAAAATTAAGAAGCAAAAGGTTAGCGTGGTACGGACATGTTATGCGAAGATGATGATGAGTAACAAACAAAAAGGTGATGAGATTGAATATGGATGGCTTCTAAGAGAAAGACCACAGCAGGTGTGGATGGATTGTGTTAAAGAGGAAATGCGTGATAAGTGTGAGTTCAGATATGAGCTGACAGTGATGTATGGAATAATAGTACATACTGTGCTGACCCTTTGTAGGGGAGAGCAGCTTGATGGTGACGATCACGAGTTTATATACAAAAGTAAACCCAATGGATGATTTTATCAGCTGCGCAATTTATTGGTTATTGTAACAAAAGTCAACAAACTTAGTACCAACATTTCTTTATAAGTAAATAAAAAAAAACATAAATATCTTCATGGTTACAGCACATTTAACCTTATTTCTCTTCAATAAGATTGTATTTACTTTGATGTGTGAGATACGAAATGAAATTGTTAAATATTATTACAATACGAATCAATAAAATGTCATATGAAAGGTAAAAATATAATAACATATGTAAATAAATGAATACGACTGCACGCGCAGCAGGTTCTTGACAAAAATTATACCGATGTCAAACGAAAACTGTACCATCTTGAACCATAGAGCACGAATCATGACACTCATAATAAATAACTTTGGCTCTGGTTTGTGAAACACTAAAAAGAGTAATAATTAATAATATCTGAGTGTTTTAACAAAAAAAAAATTATAACCACGATGTATTTGCTTTTTAAATTTTTTGTTTCTGTCTACTACGGGGACTTTTAGTGGAAGGTAGATGATTTAAGTGGGTGTAACTAGGATTACTTTTTTTAATGCCACGATGAAGAAATCCCGAGCAAATAGCTAGTGTATTAAAAGAATTCCGGAAGCCAAGACTCGAAAATTCTGGGTCTCAAAAGAATCTCTTTGTAACATTTCGTCATATGAGTCGATATAAAGTCGCGTTTTAGTCTGATATCGGTAAGCCGGGACTTTGTTCGAAGATAAGTTGGAACAGGTCGCGGGAGGGTCACCTGAGGTCACGGACGATGAAGATATTCGGTCCGCGTCGAAGGTACGAGATTCGATAATGACCGGGATGAAAATTACAGTATTTTTATATCTGTTTATCCTGTACATAATTGTTTACGATATGTTTTGTTATATCGATAGAATAGCAACGTTATCAATGTTACAAAGGTTATATGGGTTATAGATACAATTACATAGTGACCGTTTAAACAAATTAAGTCACAACAAATTTCTTATGCAAATTAATTTGATGAAATAATTATAATATTTCATTTAATCAATTCCAAAACATTACAAATAAAGGAATTGCCGAAAAAGATTAGGCCTTTGCTCAGCTTTATATTCCTACCTCTTGGGTAGAAACACTGGTATTGTCCAAAGGCCTTGGCGTCCTGCGCAAGTCAGTTAACGCAGTTAAAAAATGCAACTAAAAATGAGACTGAAAGGTCTGAAAGTTTAAATCCTTCATCAACAAAAAATCTTAATAATCTTATTTGAGTCTTAATAAATTTCGAGTATGTTTCGAATCTTAATGTCCACAGTAGAAAGTCCACATTTCAACCACGGCATCTAAATATATATCTTCAGATAGAATATATGTGTGTTACCTAAAAAGTTTTCTCTGTTTCTTATTATCGGTAACTTTGATACATTACCTCTTACCCTGCTGGTAACGATGCGCGACCAGCGGACTCATCAATTACAATCTCAACAAACGTCTCGGCGGCGTCATATCTTTAAGCCCCTATTCCACTAACCGGCCAGTCGTACGCGACCATTACAATTGACTAAACTCGTCAAGGTAAGTATGTCGTCACATGTTTCTTAGTGGAAATATGGTTTTATTTTCGAACATCGCCATCTATAGTTTTCTGATTAAATTATCGAAGTGATGTTAATTTAGAATTCAAATGGTTGAATAAGGAATACAAAACGTTTTAAGAATTAACACGTACATTTGTTTTGTGAGATTTTTTATTAATTCATTATGAAAACCGTAGTCTTATACGACGTTGTAAAACAGTTTTGTACAGAGGTAGTCGGAAGATAGTTTGAGAGACAGATTTTAAGGCCGTGGTTTAATTAAGAGCATTAGTAAAAAAAATTGTTCTTATTTTAATGCTAAACACATTAAAATATTCAAGTCATTGACACCATTTAAAATTGTTAATTTAATAATTTCTCATGGATTCATTGTTAAAGTTTAAAACCCGACATTGTTAATGGCGAAACACCTTCCTGGTATTATAAAATTGTGTACAAAAGCTGACTCTTAGCATTAAGATCATTCATATGTGTTGTTATTTAAAACAAGTGAATTTAAAAATAATATAATCCAAGTGAAAATTATAGTTTTTTAATGCAATCAAAAATCGAACAAAACTGTATACGGAGACCGTGACATTACCAGAAAATACCGACTAGAAAATATTTGTACAGTCAGCGTAGTAATGAACACACAGGAGCGCGACGAATTCGAAACGTCGAAAAAAAAAAACGAAAATCCGAAAGATCGTAGAAACAAAAAAAAAGCGTTCGGAAACCGAACGTCGAAAGAGTCGTCTTTCTAGAGTAGAACTAATTGGTATACGCTTGCCGTTGTTAAAAAAAAGTTATTTGTTGAGCTTGTAACACTGTTTGATAGATTCGAACGGAACGTGATATAAAAAAAAAAAAAAAACTGTCTCTCGGCACTGGCCAGTAATCATTTCGGAGGCAGCCAGTATTATGCAACATGGAACGCATAAAAACTCTTTTGATTATAGTACGATGTTTGGTTTTCACAATTGATTTGAAATTAAATCCATCTTCTAGGTTATGACTTTTTAAACATGAAATACACATCAGTGTAAGAGATGAATTTTAAAAATAAAAAAACAATTTCATCTTTTATTGGTCTTGCCGGTCAAGACCGCAAAAGACGTACAATAAATTTACCAATCGCTTTTCTCTAGTTTACGTAAACATTCACTTCCAGTTAACACAGTTCCTTACTAACATTGATAATTAATGCTGTCAAGTATAATAATTGTTTGAACATAGGACAGTTCAATTTACTAACACCTATGTCACCGCCTACCTCTCTTTTAACATAACCAGCTATTGTCCATACATACATAGCTGAAGACTTGCTAACAAGGGACGTGCTACAAAAAACCCCTCGAGAAGTTCCGAATACAGGAGATTTAGTGAACAAAGGACAAGCAGGTAGAATGGATTCTATTGTTAGATAATATTAGGACGTAATACTCTAAAGACGGGGATGCAATAAATTCTGTGAATACTAAAAGCATGGACAGGTTCAGACGCTGTTGAGGATTTTAAGTTATTTTTCATGTTGAGGCAAAAGCTTTTTATTAAGCTTTCCTTTACCGGACGTTTTAAAAGTATAGGATTTTTAGAAGATCTGATTAACTATGATTTTTAACTGAAATGTAAGTTTAAAAATGATAAAGATTACGTAATCATTATGCGGCAACTTGTTTAGTAGCTGTGTTAAAGATAAACCGTTTCTAATAACGTCTAACATTTACTAGAAGTGTTCACATCAAAAACAACATTAAACTCTCCTTTTCATGTTCAAGTTACAATTTCATTAGTCCTCGGCCACTGAATCGATTAATGTAAAAAAAAAATCGATTAGAATAAAAAAGTCAATGCATAATTTTACATCTTGATGGTTCCATCTTCGATCAGATATCGTGTTTTTTATTAGATATTATTATCGACGGAACATATTCTCTCGATTCCCTACAAATCGCGTTCCGACCGAGCGGGCTATGGTATATATTAATGACAGTTCTTTCACCGGAGCCCCTAAGTGTCGGTCCTACCTGACCCACTGATGTTTCTATTTAGCCATCAAAATACTTTTTTTTATCTCGTTCCGCCATATCTGTGAAACTAGTTTCGGGAACACAAAACAGTATCCCATTGTTGGTCGTCCTTTAATGACTTTTCGACACCGTTTTGCCGATTTTGGGGTATCGTTTATTCTACGAATTGGCGCGCGGTCTATTTCGCCTATTGTGTCGGTTAAAAGAGCATCGAATTTGGTGCATTCTGACGAGTTAAATGGGGTGTAATTTATGTGTAAGGTGGACGTGATATATCCACAGCTATGCGGCCGCTGCCCTGTTATTAGGGATATCCTTTGACGTGTTTAACTGCACAAAATATGATCCATTTAGCCATTTGTCTGTTATGAAATTTGAGGGAGTTTGTTACGGTATAACGACACTTATAATAACTTTCAAAATTGTATACAAAAGTTGATTTTGTTTTATTTTCCGTATGCATATACTTATATCGTTGAAAAAATTTAACACTACGAGATTTTTTTTTATTTGCGGAGTTTTTTTTTTGTAGGCGCTGTCTTTAAGTAAATTTACATAGTTAGGCATATGCTTTTTTTAAAGACATACAAACAAGCATAACAACTACCGTCTTGATACGAATGTAGTAAAAGAGATAAGCTATCTAACCTAATTTTCCGAGGCGCAGCGGGCAACGGAAACGAATCAAACATGGAGTATTAAACAATCAAGCATTGAAGTGTATTTAAGTATTATCTTATCAAACGGACAGACAGACAGGATGCCCGCGTTAGCTCCCAGCGGAGTGACAGCGTGATCCCGGAGCAAACTGAGCTCAAGCCGGGTTACTGCCGGGATGATTGCTCAGTGTTATGACGGAATTTGATACGGGTCAGACCTCTTGTTTGCGGAGGCTGCCTAACAAATTAAGGGGGTTGTTAGAATGATTTGAAAAGTTTTTTTCAAATATGTAACAATAGGAGTACGTTCACCTTGTACTAGCGTGCTCGGAATACTTTTTATTTATTTAAATTTTACTTTATACATTTATTATCTAGATTAGATTTAAAATGTTCCAGTAATATAGTAGGAAAGTCTTATGAAAACTTCTGTACTGTCTAAAAAGTTTTAATACAATTCCTTAGTTAAATCAAAACTATGCCAAAATTCTTTATTTCATCATCAAACCTTATAAAAGACTACACAGTATGGATGGATTATGTGAAAAAGGACGTTTGAAGGAAGGGAACGCAGATATACGGGTGATGGAGATGTTTGGAGTTCTTTTACATGGAAAGGAGGAAACGAGCGGCAGGATCACAAATCATCGACTGCCAGACAACCATCACTCCGCACCAACTACAGACGTAATGACCCGATCCCTAATAGATAAAATGACACGAAAATTATATAACTAGGTGCGTAACATCAGTATAAAAGAAAATAATCATATATCGCTACAATTTCCTGGCTCTACACACTACGGGGTATATTTCACCATTGTCCAAAACAAACACATTACTCTCATAAGCCGAAGGCGATAATAACGGTTTGCCCCGTCACTTAACATGTCGGTGCTAGCTACCGTCCGAACCTAGCTCAGATGTGTCCACTAGTGATGTGACTGTCCTACTTATAACGTGTTATTTATTACCATTTATAACCGATATATTTTTAAATTAAACATTTATTTTAGTTTTAAATGTGAGTTAATAATACGTAGTGAACACTATATTTTATAATTGCCATATGTAACATAGAAATAGTAATTAAAAAAACAAATCATTGTGTAGTGTCAAATGTCAATTGTAAATGCAAAATGTCATCAAAAAAACGTGTTAAAAAGTTAGTATAAATGTGTGTGTAAATTATATTAATACATATTATATATAGATACATATTAAATATATACCTATTTTATATAGACATTTGTTACATATATCATGCAAAATAGGGAAGTTTATGGCTTGTTTAAACAAACGTCTTCAGATTTGCAAGTCTACTCAGATCCCAGTCTCGGAGTTGACGAGGTTCGACATTGACACGTCACGAACAACATTATAATTACGATGCAAACAAATCACAATTGCGCATCATCAGCCTTTGTCTTCCCACTTCAAATGAGTGGAACAACTAGCCTTACTGTTTCCGTCCATGTACGATGTAGGGCCTTGAAGAGTAAAGTCAACAGGCACTTACTAAAACGACTACCATCTCGCGGCCACATCACTTGGAAGTGGTCAAACGTTTATTTGGTTTTTTATTTATAAAGCTGCTCGACATACGACTAGATTGTTGTGCAAGTAGCAGCTTTTTAATACCTAGTTGTGGTACATCACTAGCGACAGTGTTTGGACATTGTTATTATCTTGACGTTGATTTAGGCTGCGTGCGCACAGGATTACGCCTAAGCGTTCAGTTTGTAGGGGAAACTGATTTTTTTTTATACGAACACACTTACACTTGTACAGTAAATGTTTTTTTATAATGATTTATAACACTCTGTCGTCGATTTAATTACTTTGTTTATGTTGTAAATATTGTTTTGATTAATCACGTCAAGGACATAATTTGTGTCTTAAGTAATGTTAAGTCCTTTAAAATTGCACTCGTAGTATGGTTGGGTTACAATTGTTCTTAACCCTGTTTAATGGCAAAAGAGTAAACAGAGGCTATGACTTAAGTGCAGAAAATTAAAATTATAAATTAAAGTGTTCGTTTAACATTGTCATTGCGTTGTTATTGAGCTGTTTTATAAAGTTTCATCACAAATCTCTAATAGGTAATTTCGTAGGCCTTAAACCAGTTTTTGTCGGAATGCGAGTGGGCGCTTACTCCGGTTCGATTCCCGGCTGTTTGGATAAGAAATGTTTCGGCCTACTGGAGTCAGATTGGAGTGGACTATTTGGGTACGGACGAAGAAAAGCGCCGCATCATTGGTCTTAGTCAATAGAGTGGAAAAGGGTTTAAGAGTTCAACACAGTTTTTACTCTTGATTTAGACAATATAGTTCAGATAATTAATGAGTCGTCGGTTCATTTTCATACAAATAACAAAAGCGAAATGCTTAGCAAAATTATATCTTGTTTGTGTTCTTATAAAGTTCAAAATTAAGTTTTTGTATGGAAAGTAAACTAACTGTTGCCCACGATTTCACCTGATGCCAAGTGATGTGGTCGAAAGATGGTACGTTCTCGTTTAGTAAGTGCATATTCACTTTACTCTTCAAGACATTGTACTTGACGGAAATACTGAGGGCAACTTATTCCACTCTTTCTTTTTATATTTCGTGTAGTCGTCGTTAAAAGTTTGGAACATTGTTTCCTAGGTACATTGTAGCGTATAGCGTATGCGAATTACTAGGCGTGCGAACGACCAGCTATCGAATGTGGAATTATAAATCTAGTCGCTAACACATCCTTCGTCGGCGACCCATAAAGCTTTGCACGTGACCGGTGGAAAAAAACAAAGCCTGCTCTTTATTATCGGGCCCGAGGCCCACTCGAGTATTAATTACACGCACCGTATTTATGAAGCTCTTTATAAAATATCTTCCAAAATTAAAACGCCCGTCTTCAGTACACGATATTTAACGTTTCCTTTTCATTCCATGTTTTATTACTATGAGTGTTTAATTGGCGGCTTTCCAAACGCCCTGAGATAATGTAAAATATTATAATTATTTGTTCTTGATATCGACTACGTTAACTGCTTTATTAGAAAATCTATACATTAATTACAAGCTCTTATTTAGCTTCACCGTGTCTGTGATCAAATGTTGCAAGTTAAATTTCATACACTTCCATTTCAGTTTCAGCTAGAATATTGCACGCATCTATAAATATTATGACAATGCAATATTATTTTGACATAGATCTGATCTGATGGAGTTGGAAGATGGCCATAGGAACTTTGTAATTATACCACGCAACCCCATTGAGTTTGTGCCCGTTTAATTCGTCTTAACAAGTACATTGGTAAGAAAAACTTTTTTTTTAAAAAAAGTAATTTTTTCTTTAATTTAATAAATATTTTTTTCTTCTTACATACTTTTAACTTGAGAGGGATTATGAAATATTGGAAGTACTTAAGTTAAACGTCCGTAATCTCCGAGAATTGATTGTTTGAACAAGTGGTCGCGTATTTTGTGGACCCATTTTTTTTTTAGTTACAAGTTATTCACCATTGTCCACATTGTCAAAATCGTACGACACGTCAAACAGGTTCTTGTAACAATAGGATACGAGGTATTTGAGGGAAATTATGAATTATTGTATTACCCTATGGGTGCTCGGGATTTGAATGCGGCTTTCTTTTAATAGATAGATTATGGTCACAGTCTTTTCATGTTCTGAACAATTTGTTTTTCTTTTTACATTGTATTTTTAGTACACTCGAACAAAAATTTGAACAATGAACTCTTTGGTATGTGTTACTTTTTCTTCAATATAATCTGTCATCCGCGACTTAAAAAACTTTTTACTTGCCAACATTGGCAAGTAAAAAGTTTTTTTCAAGATTATGCTCTATATATGCACCCGTACTAGAATTACGAGGTAACAAACATCGAGCCATTCCAACCTTCACATTTATGATTTTAGTAATATGCTTGTTAACCCGACAGATGTCGTCTTAAATATTCAACTAAAAAAGTTTCGTTTGATAAGAACCTTCTTTTGTCAATAATAAATATAGCAAAAAGGTAATTCGCGAAATCATTGCATTCTAGCGCATGATGAGCTGATTAAGAAAAATAAAGGTTTTTGTTAATACTTAAAAAAAAGTGGTAAAATCAAAATTCATATCATCATTGTCAAGAGTATTATAAAATGAAGGTTTAATGTAATAAGTAAGCCAGGAAACGAACCTATCATCACATACATAAGTTTCTCAAAAGTACTCAAAACCTAACCTAAAGAAACACCTACTCGACATTAGCGTACACAGATCCTGGATCGGCCAGTATCGATTGACACTTTATAAAACCTTATCACAATGCAATAAAGTCGAAAGTTCCATGTTAAGTAGTTGAAGAATAAAAGGCAACTGTAAATAGACAAGTTTGCCCATAATATCTCACAGTTACACTAAAAGTGATTCCCGGAAAGGGTTTTAAGTATATCCAATATTGACGGAGCGCGGCCGGGGGGCGAACGGTAGCTTATTGATATTTTAGATTCTGCTTCGTGTCCGTAAATATTTGTTTATTATCAGCCACTAGATTTAGGGTGAAGTGGTCGAAGTAATTATCTTTTTCAAGTTCACGATAATACGAACTTCGATTGATTTTTGTTTTAAGCACAAATGCGTTACACGACCAATGAGTTGCTTAATAATACTTCGCTAATAAGATTTACAGATACGTCTCGAATCTCTGTATATTACGAGCTATATTTGAATGAAAATATACATTACTTTAGCTTAACAAATGACAAAAGTGGCACCAGTGAAGTATTTACATTTTAACTTATTAAAACTTTCTTGTGACAAAAACATCTACATGACGAGACAAATAAAGCCCATTACTTCACTAACCCCGATAGACCAGCCGGCTCTAGATCTACACGTGAGTTGATCCCTGGTTTTGGATTGGAGTAATGTTTTATTCGTGGCCAAAATAAATATACTCCAACCTGAATATATTCGAAATATGTTAATAGACGTATGTGACATGCGAAGAGAATCGTATGTATTTTTAATAATTGAGGGCGCCACTGAGCCAGAATAAATATTATCCCAAATGAATACGCCATATCAACCGCCTGAATAAACATAAATCATTAACTTTTAAATATTCTAAGAGTAAGTGAAAATTTAGTAACACGTAGTGATCCAATGATCGGTAAATATGGACGAATGTTTACACAACACGAATTATTGTAGCAATGTAAAATAAAAGTCCCAAGATTTCCGTTTCTGTCCTGCTCCATAAAAGCTTCTAGTCCGAGCAACCTGTTTTAATAGGGTTGTCACATTCTAATTTCAATAGAGTGAATTATAATTTTAAAATAAACATTGTTATGATTCGATTTTATGAGATTAAATGTGGATGGCTATAGAGGTAGAGAAAGACAGTGTGTGGGTGGACTGTGAATAAGATATGCATAAGGGTGTGAGTTCAGATATGAGCTGACAGAGATGTATGGAAGAGTACATACTGTGCCGAACCTCTGTAGGAAAAAGGACAGGTCGTTGATGACTGTGATGCGATCTAAACTGTTAGGCATTAGACTATAAACTAGTAATACGTGTTGATGTATATTTAAGTCTATTTACTTTGCAATTAAAGACATAGTGCCATGCATTAAATACTTTGGTTGAGGTTCCATTTATGCTGTCGTCTTAAATTGTTATCTAAAACAACTGAAGTAAATTCACGTTAAAACGTCAAGGCTCATTATTTATTAAATTGATTGTGGTTAAAGAAATTGTAGTCAAGTGGTCAGTGACAGCCCTGTGTCGGCTCAGTCAATATTGACCGGCGCAGTAAGCTGCAGCGACGCGTCGCGGCAAACTGCCACAGCGTCAATATTTGCCTGTTTGCTTGTTTGCCCGCTCGCATCAACGTAATAATGCACCAGCTATCAACTAACCAACGTTCAAACTGATCGGTTATGATATTTTCTATTAAACTATCGTAATTTCTTTTAAATAGAACGTTTTTTTTTTTAATTTAGTCTCTGAAAAAGTTCTAATGTAAACTTCAAAAAACTATCTGATGTAAATCTAAAAGTCGGTTACACATCTTCAGTTTTAACTGTACAGTTTTAATTGAAACGTAAAAGTAACATTGTAACACTCAATAGAACTGTCTAACGTCAACATATTTCAGTTAAAACTGAAATATGTTGACGTTAATCAGTTCCCATATTTATCCTGAACATTTCTCAATACTAAAAACTAATCAGTCTCAAGTAAATAAACATGTTCTTTGACATTTTGAAACATGTGTTAAATAGGTACACTCTCATAAAAGTTACTGTATCTCTGAGTACAATATAACATTACTATTATCGCACCAATAATCCATTTCCAGTTCGTTTCTCAGGACGTGAATTTATCTGGCGAGACATAAAATTAATACACCTCAATCGTTTCCTCCGCTATCTACTGGGGCTCGAGTGTGCGTTGAAATGTACGGTCAGCAGAGAACGGGTTAAATGGACGCGCCGAGTGCCCGCTCTTGCATGTTAGCGATAGAGTCAACCCGCACTCAACTCCGAATAATGATTGACCTTAGAAACTATCGATATCGACACGAAAAGCATATATAACATATACACAGACACATACACGCACGCAAATTGTTCTTGTGTTAATGAGTAAAGATTTTCCTTCGTATTTTTTTGGAAAAAAGGTTCGTATTTATCGTGTTCTCTAAAAAAACTTCAGTACCCATCTTAGAGTATAGCATTCATTTTGATATTTGACACTAAACAATAAAATTCAATATAAATCGATACGAAAATGTCAACATGACTAGCAGTGGGCTGACAAGAGCTGATGATAATGATGACATGAAATCCATTTTCATTTGTCGAGAACTGTGTCTTTGTTTATACGAAAAGAAAGTTGTCAAAATTTATTGTTCATCCAATTTTTATAATACCCAGTATCCGCGTACTAGGTATTGGGAACTGAGTACTAGGTACTAGGTACTAGGTACTGGATACAATATAAGAATAAACAGTTCGATTTTCAACAAGCGACATATTTTCTTTACTGTGAAAGGACTTTAGCAAGCAAAAGAAGAGTTGGTGCTAAATTGATTTTAAGTGAGAATTAAAACTTAATATAGGTCAATTAAAAGTCCTTGTATCCGAATAAGACTGAACAAAATAATTACATTCTTTTTTTCAACAAAGGTCATATTTTCGTTTTGTAATCAACATTTTTCTTTTCTGATTAATTACCAAGTTGATAAGAGACTTATATATTCATGTCAACGTTCTTAATTCAATTAAGACGTGATTTAAAAGTTCCGAAGCCCACGCGTTTGATATTAAAACATCAGAGATGGTTCACATTTGTTTACAAACTTTTATTTAGCTTCAGCGTGTCTGCAATCGAATCGTGCAAGATAAATTTGATCTACTTCCCAGTTTCCGTGCGAGCTAAAATTTTGCACGGATGTATAAATCGCATCTGATTATAGAGGCGGAAGATGACCATACGAACTTTGTAATTAAACGACGCAACTCCCCCCCCTCTCCTCATTGAGTTTGGGCTCGTTTAATCCGTCTTAACAAGTACGTTCTTTGTTTTAGTTTTATTTGTTAAATGAAACAATAACTCACTTGACACGGGCAAATATATCGCAATTATACGATGGAAGAAATCTTTATTACGCTACCAACAAAACAAAGGCGCATAATAAAATTGAGTCGAGCGCAAGAAACATAATCGATAATACCCTACGCTTTCTTCCCGGGTATAATGCCATGGGCGTGGTGCGCTGCGCCCGGACACAAAACGAACAGACAAGTGAACAGGTATATTGTTATTACAACGTGACGAATATGTGTAATGCGCACACGCACGATTTGTGTGCGCAAATTGATAGGTGCGCGGCGGTAAACGTAAGACGAGACGTACGGCCGCTTCTTGTATTGATTGAAATGAGTCGAGTGTGTGCGCGCTTGATGAAGCGATTATAAGCCGTCCAACTATCTTCAACGTGTTCATGAATAAAACCTATTAATTTCATTTGTCATCATTAATTAGTTGATATATTTTCAATTTAATAGTGTTGATATATTGACTTATTTAAATTCCGTATATGTTATTAAATCAGAATCCAAATTCATTTTAATAATATAAAAAATATTAATAACTTTAATTATAACAGTATTTAAAATTCGTTTTATGTTCCATAATAAGGAAGTAAGTACAATAATATGATATTAACAGACAAAATTTCGCCCGCCGACGCAAAACGTGATACAACATGCTCGCACTATAATTCATTGTACGCACATTAATGATATCGACGGCGCAGTCGCGGCCCTATAATTTAGTAAGGATTGAGTTATTAGTAACGTGGTGGAGATACGAGAGTACTGCTTTAATGCGCACGCTTTTTGGACGTCTTAATGTGGTTTTGATACGCACAGTGTCGAGAGGAGAGTCCGTGTTTTTTTTATGAGAGGTACATTAGCTAAGATTGAGTTTTCACGATGTCCGATTGAGACATTTGGAAAGGTCTCCGGTGACGAAATGAGGTAATTAGAATAACGTTTTCGTCTTAAATTATAGTAGAGCGTAGATAGTGTGATTTTTATTAGTTCAATTTGCATAATGAATCAGTGCATTAAATATAATCAACATTAGAAATCAATAAATTTTAGTTTTAATATAATTGCGTTCCGCTTGACAACGCTGTATATTTTAAAATAGTAGCTTTCCTAGATGTAATTTGACTAATATTTGAAACTTTAAAATATTTTTAATATTATAATAAAATGATTACTTAATTAAGAAGAAATAATTTAGTCATAAATTATTCTATTATATGGTCCTTCGAGTCGGATCGTGGGCGTTGATTTGTCGCTGTCGCGTCCCGTCTTGAATTCGAGATTATGACGATTTTTTTTAACGTGGCATTGTAGGGTAATCACAGATTCTTTATCTATTTTAATGATCTCAAATTAACATGTTGGAAAAGAAAGACCGGCTTAAACTATGACTGTGACAAAATTAACATTCTTCGTAGACAACATTTGAATTTATATAACGAATGCGTTAAAAGTAATTTAAATACATAAATGTGATATGAATTTAAATATAATCAAAGAAATGAAATGGTATATAAAAGCAAAGACTTCATAAGTAAGTACCAACAATACAACACATGCATAAATTGTATCAAATCAAAATTAACAAGACAAGAAACATTGTGTTGCACGTGGTCTAATGTTACTTTCAATCCTTTCAATTGGCTATTTCTTAATCGATTCGATATGAAATCGAAATGACAATGTCGTTAGTAACTGTTTCAATATGAACATGGTATTATTATCAATAAATTGTGTGAATTCTTTAGATTTACATCTAATTAATATCGAAATTTATCAGAATTACCGTCTTTCTCGTACTGGACTTGAAATATTTTATGTTTTAAATTTTGCTACATCTTTTCTTTCTTAATTAAGTTCATCATCACCAAACTACCTTTTCCCTACGGAGGGTCAGAGTATACACTCTTCCATACATCTCTCAGCCGTCGTACCTGACCATAGTCTTCTTACGCATATCCCCTTTCACATGCTCCTTCCACACCTTCCGTGTTTCCTCAGTCTTTATTTTTTTTCTTTCTGTCTTCATTAAGTTATCGTCTATAATATCTTTATGATAGAATTCATTCGCTATACGAACATACCAAAGGTAATCCCGACTAAATAACGGAACCTGTTTGATCATAAAGAAATTATTTTAGAATATCTGCCTTGTCATCTCAAGTTTGTTAACACAGTCGGAGACTTGAGGGTTACCGCACTAATGACGTAGTGAGTTGCTGTATCGACGTGTAATTAATTAATATTTTGAGAGCGTTCAACCCTCGGACACAACAGATGCGTTGCGCTTTACCATCATTAAAATTCTCAACGTCATACTTAAATACGGACAAAGTTTAAACGTATTTCGACGCGCTTTATCAAAACAAAACCTCTTTAACGTTTGAATCAGAAAGCGGGACCGCGAAACGATTCCCTAACGATTTTTAAAAATATTCTTATACTTTTTTTCTACACTGGCAAGACAGCATGTCGGCGCACGAGAGTCCTCCGGGCGATTTGGATATTTTTTTTTAACCTCCACTTCGCCGATGTGGTTGCCCTCGTCCGAGCTCGTTCTTGCGCGTAATGGCTTCATTATACCACTCGGAAAGTCGGAAAGAAGCTTCGGGGGCCGTACGCAAAAACTGGACTCGTATAACCCGACCCCGATCGAGACGTGCACAAATTTCACGTGTTTTTACGAGCCTACGAATTATTATAAGGTACGATCGAAATTGTTGTCGTAATTGTTTGTGCGATTGTGCAATTATGTGCTCAATTTTGTTATTTTTGAAACTGCCGGATTTTGGTTACCGTTGCAATTTGTGTACGGTATGATTAAACAATGTTGGAAATATTTTTTTTGAAAAAATCATATAACATTTTCGTATTTAACAATATTAATTCCTATCAATATAAAGTATCATTCTTGTATCGTTATTTTGTCATTAATTAAGTAACCGTTATGTAATTAACGTATGAATTGTTACCCACTCACTGTTTAAGTGCCAATTTACCGTCAAGGGGGTCCTACTATCGGCCCTCGATGTAATGACAGGCTCCCGTAAATTCTTTGAAGTATAACCATCGACTTTTTTTTGTATTTCATTTTTCATTTCGATGCTTGAATCGTTTTACATTCGCCCTGTTATTAGGCGCGCCGTGTCTGTTCAGATTCGTATTGTTTCGGTGTATCTGTAACTTTATAGCGATATATAGATATTGTTTGAATCTTCAAACAAAGTGCATTGTTTGTAATTAATATTAGGATTTGATAATCCGTCACTAACAAAGAGGTTATTAATTCGTTTCTATTTTTTGTTGTTTTATTTAAGATTTATGGTAAATCCTATGACATTTCTAGTGACAGTATGTTTCTTTTCTTTCTAAAAAGTTTTAGCTATTTTAACAATCTTAAATCAATATTAAAAGCAATAAATTAGTTCAATTTCAAACCAAAGATGTGTTCTTAGACAAAACAGTTGAACAATTGTCGTACACAATCCTTTATACGCTTACAAAAGGGTCATTAATCTGGTCGTAGCACATGTTTATCTCTATTCATCCGTTCAAAAGGTGCAATAAATACAGTGGGTTCAAGTAATGCAATTGAAACGTATACTACTTAATAAACGCCGGCATGCGACTATGTCGGCACACCAGCGCCCCGTGTGGCCGGCGCAGACATTGGTACACGCCTGGTTTATCGATAACCCGGGAAAGCGTTGCTCACATCACTATTTCATCTGATTCTCTATTACGTTTTTGTTCTTATAAATGAATTAATTTCTATATGTAGCATTTGGTAACAGCTTTACTTTTGTAATTTTTGCTGGAAAAGTATTTAAAAGTATTTGTATAGAATGGACTGCTAATAGGGCCAGATAGTCCGGAAATGGATGGACCGATGACCTGGTCAAGTTTGCGGGAGTATATCGACGCGATCTTTTGAGCAGGCCTACGCCCAGGGGCGACGTGTTGCTGATAGATAAATTTTGTTAACTTCTTTGCAACTTGTGTTTGCAATTCATCTTTGTTAAGTACATACCACTGGATAATTATATAACCATTAGTTTCAATATATGGATGTTCGTTGACGCTGTAATTACGGCTCGTTTGTTCGCGTCAATTTTTAAAAATAAAATTTCTCTCCTTCGCGTATGTGGCGATAACAACGGTGGTCAAAGTCGTGTTCAATATTTTCTTTTGATTTATTATTTAACACAGGCTGAATGTAAACTATTAAAAGTTGTTTATCTTTGTAATTTTTTTTTATCTCAATTATTTTGTGTTTCTTGTCATTAGATTGTCAATTATATTAAAGTCTTCATATAGGTCACTTGTCACTCTTCTGGTGCTGGACTAAGGCTGGGCTGCTGGGCTGGGGATTCGCGGACGCCCTCCAGGATGCTTCCACAACCTTGACCATATCATCCGTCTATCTTGTTGGAGGCCATAATACACTCTAAGACTAAACATAATCTTAAGTGAATTAAGTTCTTATCGAAGGAAATTTTCTTATGTGTTGCGTTTGATACAGTAAAGTGTAATTTGATTTTCGAAATCATTTAAAAATGTTAGAAAAGTGAATTATATTGTTGGATAATATATTTTCATGTAAAATTATAGTATGAATCCGTTGCATTGAAATTCTCGTTCATAAATATAATACAAATAATCGATTACATTACGTGTGGTCGTGTGGCGCGATCGGACGCGTCGATATATCGTGAAAATATGCCATTACACAGCGCTATTGCTCTCAGGCACCGCCATATTTACCTTGTCGAAACACACGATTTATAAGTTAATCTCATTCGCCCCGTGCATTGTATGGTGGGGCGATTAGTTTGGTTTTTATTGGTGTACCGTAGCTGATTTACTGCTCTATAATTGTCAAGTGGCCATGCTAAATTTACGACAGTAGGCCAACGGATAGTGTTGTTAGTTGCGTGAGATATCGACATGATTTTTATAATTTATCGATAATGAATATTCGAATTCAATCTCATAGCTTGAGGTTGTTTGTTTAATGAAGCTCATTAAGGTATCGGTTGGCGACTGTTTAATGATTTCTTGATTAAAAAATTCATCGGATCTTTATCTCTGTTTTGATTACATTTTGGTGTTTTATTCATTAACCAGTTCATCGTGTTTTTATTTTGTGTGAAATATTAATTAGTTATTACTAATTAACGTTCATATCGACTATAATTTTATCTATAAAATATATTCTAGTGTATATATGAATGCCAGGCATTACGATATCGATTGCCATATAAGACTTCAGTTACATCCCTGGTTTTTACAATGTAGATACCCTACATCTGCGCGACGCTGATGGTACTGCTTGATTAAGTTCAGTATCAACTTCTTGCAATAAATACATCATATTTTCCGTATGCAAGGTCAGTGGTGTTAATGATAAACTTGAAGCGATTTGATGTCAGAGTCCAGAAGATAAAAACAGATCAATTTACTTGAAAATCAAAATGTACATATGTACTACTTATAAAACGGCTTAACTCACGTCTAAATCGGTGTCAGTTCCGACTAGTTTCGTGCCCAAAGGGGGCTCTTCTTCAGGGTGAGTGGGAACGGTACTATAGCGCGTTCGCGGCCCGACTAGTTCCGATGGGCTCGAAACTAGT
>JAODUI010000016.1:2810223-2825638 GCA_027563995.1 Papilio gigon | reverse complement strand
TTGTGCACAAGTTTATGTTAGTTTTAGCAGTAAATAGACTTTACAAACGAAGTCACGTCAGTCTGGGCAAACACATGGAGCTCTTAGGACGCTACTTGGAGTGACTCAAGAGGACCTCGGCTTGCGAATACTGTGTGAAAGCTGACCCTATCACCGCATGGTATAAATGATAGGAAGGGAGATTATTTTCTACTGCAAGGCTAGAAAAAGAGAGAGAATATTGTTCACTGCTCTTACTCGGCTGGCGCAGAGACACAAAGTGGGTCTTGGCCTCTGACACAAGAAATCGCCAACGTCGCCTATACTGCGCCGTCTCCTGCCAGTCACTTGCATAATTGTTCACTGCTCTGTTGATCTGTATTTCTCTCGTGTGAAACTGGCATTAATCACGGACACGATTCGCATTGACTGTCTTCCTATACTTTTTGTCGGACACCAAAAGAGCCCATTGTTCGGAACTTATAATTATAAAGATATTACTTTTGTTTACAGATGTCGAAGCGACGCGTGTAGTATGGTAAGTTTGAATTTCCAATTGACTTTTTATCCTTTATATAAAAGATCAGATATTAATGTAATATGATGTCTACTTTATACTATCTATATACAAAATTGGAACAAAAAAAATGTAGCGCCAAAAGCGTAATGTTTCGGACTAGCGATCTAGCGGACCCTTACTAAATGTATTATTGGCAATTCCTTTAAAAACATTATTTAATACAACAACTTGTAACAAAGTTAGCTTGTTTACTCTGCAACCCTCTTGCAGCGAGATTATTTTTAAGTTAGTACGCCTTCTACATTGTAATACCTCACTCCAGCCGCCCATTAGTCACGCGCCTTCGACTTTATTGTCGTGTTTACTAAATTCAATGCTCCCTTTTTCTTTAATAAGTTCAATACAACTGGGTATGCAATTTTCTGATGCATTAACTGAGGTTGCAATTGTTTTGATTTAGGTCATTGACCTGCTAAGTTGTGGAAATTAATTTCTAATACTTTTATTGGCCTTATGGATGGCAAATCTTACACATCTGTGGTTCCTCTAGTATTGCAGATGTGTGACTGTCGATGCATTTGTGATCTCGCTGCTCGTTTGCTCTGCTTCTCTTGTAAAAAAAAATGTAAGCAAACAATATACAAACTAAACTACGCACGCACTATGCACCATGGACAAATGCCCCGCCACCTTGTCCTGACACATATTGGTAATCCCGTAAAATATGATCGCCTAACATTCCTTTCATATTGATCGAATTGCCTTCCATTGCCACTCTTAATAGATGCAACAAAAAAGACAGCTTAAAATGTACGGTTAATTTTGGAAACATGTTCCGTAGGTTTGAACACGAAAATTTACAGCGAACACATGTCTTCAAAACATAGACGACTGCGAAAGATGTTTTTCAACAAATAAAACACTTGGAAACAATGTTACAATAATTCGTATACTCTATGTTAGCCTTAGTAAAATCATTTCAATTTGTATGGAAATAAAACAATCAAATTTCAATTTACTTGTTCTTAGTGACTATCTAAAAACAAAGTACAGATTCAGCTGTAATCAACGAACATTGTTAGACACACGTCAATCTTATATATGCCATTGAAAGTGGTTTAATTTCAATTACGTACACAGGAATTGGTATAACCACAAGGTTATTTAATTAAAGAAAAAAGATTTTTTTTAAAAACAATACTTTATTATCAAAGTCAAGACGAATTAGACGGGCGCAAATATAACACGGTGAAGCTAAATGAAGCCTTGTAAAACAGTCCGTTGCAATTTCCAGCTCAACTCCAATCCCAATTCAAATCAACTTTGGATAAACATCCAGGTGGACCGACGACTTAGTGCGGAGGGCAGGAAGTCGTTGGATGGGGAAAGGGGTGGACCGCATACTGTGGAAGGCCTGGGAAAGGCCTATGTCTGACAGTGAACAGGCAAGGGCTGATGATGATGATGATGATGATGAAATAAACTTTAATATTCATTAGAGTAAAAAATGAACTACACATAGTACAATTCTATACATCAGTATTTTAATATAAACCGCTCAATATAATTACACAATCGATGTATTTAAAAGCTGTGATTGTACGACATCTTAAGGGACCCTAAAAAAGGAAGAAATAGTTTCTAGAGTACAATAAATGCAGTGTCGCCGAAGGTTTTTATCTCGATTCTAAGAAGCGCAGCGTATGCCTTAGCATACCGAGAAGTATGCTCATTGATTAAGGCGAAGCCACCTCCTAATGATTACCTATTTCTTGAATGTTGGTTGGAATTCTATTAAGTGTAATGTTATTTATTTAATACATAAGATACATATAAATTAAATTATTAATGTATGGATGTAAACATTTATTCATAGAACATAGCACATTGGCGCGTTAATGCATTAATGAAATTCTTGATAGAAAATTACGTATGGTTCTTTAAGATATAGGCTTCATATATCGTCATTAATTTGTGAAGAAAGAAAAATAGTGAAACAAGTACAATTGTTTGCAATTTTTCTATCGTATTTTTGCTTAATATTACGTTCTTATGACGTTGATGAAGTCCAACAATGGGCAGACAAAGGTCTACGATGATAATGTTGATGTGGCCATTAACATAGAGACATTGCAGAGTGCAGAACTGACGTCCCATTACTACGCTTAGCAAAGATTAAAACAGCAATTTAACCATTGACCTGTCTCGCTGCCGACCCCTTAACAGCGTCGTGTCCGCAACGCCTGCAGTATTATAATGTAAGGTGTCGTGCCGCGTGAATCATTCTTTATTGGATTACATTATATTGGCCGGAGCCCTTAGCCGGATAGTCGCCTGCCCTCGGCGCCCCGACCTTCTCGAACTGTATTAAGCACGGTTTATAGCCTTTTAAGTCCTCTGGAAACAAAGACTTTAGGCTTTAAGCTACACGTTTTGTTACTATAGATCGAATTTAATCTATCGATTAAATTGTTGATAACCTTTTACGTCTTAAGCTTGTTACACACCATCAGTTTTTGCCACATAAATCGAACGTGTGTTGACAAAAGTTTTAACTTTACAGTTTGTCTTTTCAGTTAAAACTGAAAGTGTGTAAGGAGATTTACCAGTATCTATCAATCTATAAAAACGTATTATTACGAACGTAGAAATATAGACAGGTTGCGTGAAAGAGGATATGAGTAAGGTGGGATTGAATTGAGATATGACAGTTGATAGAGATGTATGGAAGAGTGTATATTGTGCGGACTCCCCGTAAAAAAGGGACAGTTAACCTTGTAATATCTTGATGTTACTTATAACTATTTTATAAACGGGTATGGAAGTAATATAATAGAAAAAAATTGATTAAAATTGATAGCACTTAAGTCGAAACATGAGTTTGCGGTCAAGAGTGCTAGTCTTGGAGTCGGCGAGGGGAAAAAACAGGCACCGCTAAGGGATCTGACCGCAAAGCTAATGCGGCGCGTGCACTGGCAATTGTACTGCGCGGTTACTGGGCTTGTACCACTTGACCCAGTGGTTAGGGGACCACGGTCATTAATGTATAGTCTTGTGTTCACTTGGATTTGCAACATATCTTACTATTGATTTATATTTAAATAGTTAGAATAGGACAATAAATAAAAAATGCTATCGGTCGCACACAAAGTCGTTAATTGACCTCCCTTAGTTTAGATTTATTATGAGAAATCTATACTAACTGAAGACGTATTCGTAACCGATATAGGACCTTACGTGACAGACAGACATAACAAGCAAAAATATGCTCTATTACTAGGTGATAAAGTTGAATTTAGCAAATCCATAATTATATTATCTAATCGATTTTAGAATGCTTTGTAAAACAAACACCCCTCCCCCAAACGACCACCTCCCAATGTTAATCGTCTCATTAAGTGTTGGTATTCGCGCGGCGAGTCGTTGTTTATGAGAGGTGTCGAGCAGGTTGTATAGCGCCGAACGTTTTACTATACATTGAGAATATTAATTTGAAAACTCAATGAATTTTAGCGATGCCGCCTAAAAAGGTTATTATATAAAACCTTTTTTCTCTATTTATCGGTCTTAGTTATCTATATATTATATATATAAAAAAATATATCTATGATAACTATGTGTTTTTGCAACTGCAACTGTGTTTGTGTAACTATGTATTTGTGCAATGAACACTAATAGTTAATCAAAAAAAAAATTCTTTCACCTACAAAACGGATTTCGATTACGGGTAAAAATGCTGTTATGTGTATTTTTAATTAAATTATTAAAACTTTCGTGAGACATTTCACTATATTAATATAAACGGCTTAACTCACGTGTAAATCGGTGTCGCTACCGACTAGTTTCGATCACATCGGGGGCTCTTCTTCGATCGAAACAAATCCAACACCGATTTGCAGGTGAATCAAGACGTTTTTATTCGAAAAAAAAATGTAAGTAAGCCATAACGTTGATGATAAACAAATGGACTGGATAAGTAGTTTTATTTCTGGGACTAACAATATTGTATAAACACATCGTCGATGATACATTGACGTGGGTCAATAAAAATCATGAGGACTTGGCTCTGAGCCATCTCCATTACTCCGAGGTCAATTGTTTATCTATTGCGTAATACAATAAAATAGATAGATTTAGATACCTTTTTAATACAAATGGACATTATTAAAATATCAACAATGACTTCCGTGCGGTCTTCCGCATGAAAACGAAACACTTTTCTCCCAATATACTCAACAGTCCGGTTTACGCGCAACTTCCCGCCGCACACTCTCGCGTTGTGGAATGGTTTTTCCTCAGCGGTATTTCCAAAACAACACTACTTAGGGTCCTTCAAGAAGCGAGCGTACCTCTCTCTCAAGAGCCGGCAGCGCATCTCTGGTTTCTTTAGTATTGTAGGTGTTCACTGGCGTCGTTGATCGCTCTTCTGATCCCGACGCTCGTATAAAAACACACCTAATTTTAATAGCGTGAAATTTAGCATAAAACCTAACCTAAAAATAGGGTCATAAGTATTGGGCCTACTTACATAGTTATACCTAAGTGTAAGTATGGGGCTTGTTTGTACAAAAAAAATATTGAAATCTGTGTCATGGTGGCTGAGATCTCACATAACAAAATTAAACAAATATACGCTGTCTATAATAGTATAGAGAAGTGAAGATAACATTTTTCTTCATACAACTTTAATTCAAGTTGTTTTTTGTTTCAAAAATTATTATTTTTTTGCCTATAGAGACAAATTAAATGACGTAGCATTTACGAATATTATTTCTTACAAGGATATTATAGAGGAGCACAATACGCGGTATTACAATGATCTAAAATTAGTAAATTGTAATGAAAAAATCTTAATGCAACCCGTCCGTTAAAACTGATAAATCTATAAAATAAACGACTTAAGTATAAAAATACATTGGAGCGGTAATAAATAAATTTCACCTCTAAATTTTATTGTCTAATTTTATATTCGTAGCTGCGAGTTTTATATTTGACTTCCTTCGACCGTGTCGGGAATACGCTAACCGAATAGACACTGAATCTATCGTGCACCCAATCGCATCTAATCGAACGATATTAGATCTTGTGCTCAACACAATAAGGTTGATGATATCTTTACAGATAGTAGAGTGAAGTTTGCCCGGTCAGAGGCGTCAAATCATTAGGCAGTCGACGCCGAAAACCAATAAAAAGTAGAAAACATAAAATGTTACCGTGAATGAAAAGGTATTTGAAGTACGCGCCTTTAATAATGGATTGATTACGAATTAGGTTGCGTCTAAGAAACAGTTTTATGTTCGGCATAAGCTTCGGCAAGACGTTTACATGTTACGTCACCTCATCAATCTCTCTTTCTGTACAGTATGTTCTCTTTCATACATCTCTATCAATCATATCATTCGCTGTCCTCATACGCGTATCCTCTTACACACACATCCTACTTCCTTCGGTCTTCCACTATCTTTGAATCCATCGACATTTAATCTCATTAGACTAGACATTAAGTCATCATCTACCTGCCCTTTTCCCTATGCAGGGCCAGCACAGTATGTACTACTCTTCCATACATCTCTGTCAGCTCATATCTGAACTCATTAGAAATTACGTATAACCTATTATTCTGTCTGACTATGTTACTTTTGATTTATACAAATTTAGCTTTGAAAAGTGACATGTAAAGACAGTTTTGTGTTGCCAACAGTACTCGTACTATGACATTCTAGGAATGCCTAGAGATTAAGAGCCACTAAACAGCATCAACTTACACTGGGCCAGCGTGATTGACTATGGCCTAGTTACCTCTGATAGTAATGTAGGCTCCGAGCTCCTCAGTAGGGACGTATTGAGATGAGGAGCACCTAGACGTCATTTGAAATAGGTTGTTCAGACTTGAGATGTTTTACTATGTTTATTTGCCAGAATTCGTTAATTCAGAATGCCTGAATTCAGCTACTTAATGCCATAGTCACGTGTCGTCTAGACGCATTTCATTTAGAATTCGGACACCGACTCGAAGTTTAATAAGACGATAATAAACGGAACAATTGCTATTCAATATATTAATAAGTAATAGAAACGTCTGTCCGGAACACTATACACTCCGATAGATGTATTGGGTTAACAAATTGTAGATACAATAAGGCTTGAGCAACACTGGAAGAGATTAAAGTAAAATATAAATTCATGGCGTTGTTAATTTCAACGGCATACTTGGAAACCTACTGCTTGAATACAAGAAACAATTAAGTGAAACAAATGAAAACTAAAGTTTAAATCAAATTAAATTTAAACGTAATAAGAATCGTTCAATAAAGCGCCAATAGCCTAATCGTCTAGATGATGGATTTCCGATCAAATCGTCAAAGGTTCGAAACCCGTTCATTGGACTATTGTAAACCATATCTTAGCACAAGCCTACAGCTTATTTGCAGTGCCACAAAATATTAGGAAGTTATCAAAAATCTGGTACCATTAAAAAAGTACTTAGAAGCCATTATGGGTAGACTTGTATTTTGCAAAATCTTATATCATATCCGTTTTCTTTCATTCCAAAGTCGAAATATAAATCATATCCCTTAGTATATCGCCAACCTTAGCCGCCGGACGCGCACGTATAATACGCTTTTGGCTCCACACCGCTCAAAGGGCCTTATACGTGGGGCAAGTTGGCGTTAGAGCTCATTGTAATTTATGGATGTCCACGCGCTGCGCCCCGCGAATGCTAAGTCCCGATGAAAGGATTAACCGCCAGGCTTAGCTCAGATAGACCAAGTCAGGGGTGGCTAACTTGTTTACACCCAAGAAATGCTTACTGACATTACCCTTGCGATCTATTATATAGCTCTTGAAATCTAAAATGAAACAGTATATTTCAGCACACAATTATTTATAATATTTCTACTTCATTTTTAAAGTGTAAACACAAAGCAAAAATTCGTTGCATGCTGTAGTCACAGGAGAGTATACTGTGGAAGGAATTGAGGGAGGCCTATATCCAGCTGTAGACGGACAAAGGCTGATGGTCATGACGCAACATAAAAGGAATAATGATTTACAATAACTGCTTATTCATATTAATTTGAGGCGTAATCTGAGCTTCTTCAAATCCGGTGCGTTTTACTTATTTATATTCTTTGCATTGTCCTGATCTGGAGAAACAGTTCCGATTGCCCGTTTGGTCACCCCTGGTCTAAGGCATTTGGATTTATTCAGTTGTATCGTTTGTGTGTCAGGTCGGTGCTGGCACCTTTTGTTGACTGTATGTCAGGTTACGGCTGTGCAAGTGTTGATCGATAATGTACATGTAAACTATCGATGTAAGATATTTGCTTCTTCCTAGTTTCTTTATGATCGAGATTAATTATTGCGCGATGTTTACAGTTTGTTGAGGTCTTTGTGTTTTTAAATGTACTAGGTGTGATTTTGTTAATCGAGTCCTAAATAGCTTGAACAAAAGAATGTCGATACATTTATGATCGCTACCTCGACGCTCTAAATTCAGATGTTTGAGAAATAAATGAAATTGACAGGTACCTAGTTCTACTTTAAGCATCTTCAAAACCCAACAACGTAGATTGAACTACAATTTGAGATATATTGTTACATCATTTTCTATTCATATTACTCCTGTCACTTTTGATTACCAAGATCAATTAATATTTTGATAGAATCGTCCTTGTGTTTGCTATCATAGTTTCACGTTCCGCTTCAGCACGTGTCAGCGCAACCTGCGGTGCCGACTGTACACGACTGTACACATATTTGTCACCGCCTTAAAAGCGTTGTAATAAGACAATTTGTGTTCAGTTCATACCGCCAGCGAGTAGAGGCCATATCTAATGAGGAGTTCATGAGTGTCACCATTGTCTCTGGTGACTTATAGGTAATGTGGCAGGAATTACTCCGTGATGAAGCAACTTAATGTTCGGATCAAGACAAAGTTTTGGTTCCACCACCTCTCCGTCTACTTAATTGGCTCAGTGATTTGTTATTGAATATCAACTTAGATCTACTTTGATGTGTTGTTTGTGTGCAGCGACGTGGCCTTGATATAAGATTTATGCGTAGAATGTCGCGGTATGTAGGAAAGAGTGAAAACGTCAAGCATTCAACAGACCTATTTTAACTGTAGAATTCGATTGTTTAAACTGATGACGTGTACCGAGTTGTACAATGACGATGTCAGAATTGTTGGTTAATCGGTTATTACATATTTAACTGTAAAATAATTAAATATGAACGAAATGTAGTGCATTACTAAAAGACCTAAGATATTTCAATCTTGCAAATTTGTGATTAAAAAATGAAAATAAATATCAATATATTAAATAGAGTTGTAAAATTCTTGGAACTTCATTTAAGTATAAACGTTCGTATAGAAGAAACAATCGAATAACGTTGCCGAAAACAGAACCAAAAGTTAAACGACCGTCGTAAATACGGTATCGATATTAATAAAAAGTCGACGGTGAAATCTAGAATAACCTCGATGCGAGCAACACCAAAAGTCGAGATCTGGCCCCTTCCGAGAACACGTAGACACAATTCGACGACTAAAAAACAATTAATACGTAATTAAGGGCCGTATTAAGAGATGGTATGGGCGCTGCATTGTCGAGCTCATTTAGGTGTAGGGATGCGAACTGACAATGGTATCGACATTATACTTTATGATTACACCATTTTGCATTGAATGATTGACAACAATACCGTAACAGTATTAACGTGTTTTTACTTAGTCACAATTAAAAAAAAAACACTTGCAATTTAACTGTTAACGACTAAAATATAGATAAAAAATTACACGAATTAGGCCTGATCAGTTAGACACCAAGTCTGATGATGACCATGATGGTGTATTCGTAGTTTTTTTGGGTATATTTTAAACAGATTACCCAAGAACGGGCCTCAATTAAACTAGTCTTGGAGTGTCTCTGTGGGGCCTTGGCCAACCACGTTGTAAGTCACCACGCGTCGTGACCTACAAAACAACAAAACACGACACTAATCGAATCCATTCAATACTTTACAATTCGATTTTTGAATGGCCGATAAAGTGCGTTATTCGAAACGCGCTGCAATTTTGCATACGTAAACATCGTAAATCTCGTACATTGAAATTGATATATCGATATCGATATTTACGATCGATTACCTCACTACGCGCCGTGCCTTATCGAGGGGACAACGCTCGAGTCACGTCCGAAACAATCACATCTTCATTAATTATATAAGGAATGTTTCAGTTGGTCCCTCACAGTACTTCTACTTTTAATTAATAATATTCGAAGTATGTAAGAGTATTGTTTAAAAATATCTCAAGTCATTAGAAAAAATGAACTCAATTTAACCTTTTCGACTTCAATAAATACAATACACTAAACTTAGTCGGTTTATACTACATAAACCGACTAAGTTATCTGTGCCGGATGCCGGTGGGCATATAGGCATAAGTCAAACTAATGATAGCTACCAATCCTCAAAAAGGGTCTTGTCTTTTCTTTACGTCATTTTCTAAGGATTTTTTCCATTTTTTCGGTAGAAGTAACCCCGATGGCAGCCCCTCTCTTATAGGCTTACCCTTGTTACGTATAAGTTAGTAATTTTTGGTAAGTACAATTTTAGTTTTCTAGAAGTGTAACGTTATGTTTTAGGGATATGCAAATAATAAAGAAAACATTAAAGGGTAACCTTTTTTTTTTAATTTTTAATACTTTTATATGTAACCCGCTTTCATTCCGGCCATGCATCGCCCCATGTACAGACCACGAGAAAATTCTGATGGTCGCATTAAGCAGCCGTACAAGTAAAAAGTAGTGTATACCTCGACCATCTGTAGAATACAATGGATTTTTTTTATTAATACAATTAAAGGAAATTCACCTTTCTTCAAGTATCTTAATACTCGTTCCTTGACGTGTGGCTTAGGTTTAGGTTATTTAATATTTTTCATTTTATTATTTTGCGGCAATGCTGTTCCCAGTGTGAACATCCTCTGGGTCTGAGTCTACAATACTTTTGGCCGGTATGCAGCCGCGCGTCAAAAACATCATCAACGCATGACATCTTTAACAGGTAACTGCAAAACAGATCTGGATGGATTTCGTACGTACGAAGCTGTGCACAAAAGCTAGTCTAATAAGGTCAAATATGTAGTTTTATTGTGTACATAATTCTAAACTTCACTTACATTCTTCTTCTTCTTTTTTCTCCTGCCCTTGTCCCACTTTATGTAGGGTCGGCACAACATGTTCTTCTCTTCCAGTCTCGCCTATCAGCCTAAACTTCACTTACATTGTTACATTAAAATATTCAGTAAATGCTGACTTCTAATTAGGAGAAATGTTTCTCTAATTTGACACGTCTCACGTCTCCGCCGTCAAACGGGCCACACCTGATTTCTCAGTACGTGATAATGAGGGCCCGATTTAAGTAAGGTTCGTTCCGTGTCAATTTGTCGCTTCGGTTTTTGCACAAAGCCACCAAGTCAAAATTCAACGGTAATTAAGCGTTGTGCCTGGACATTTGTAATTATATTTTAATAAACCATTTTACGACACACACTTTAGTAAGTCTTGTGGCGTATGATATAAAGATCAAATTCGCGTGAATTGAACGCAAGTGTCAAGTATTTTTAAGTAAGCATATATGGAGGTAGTTGTTTGAGTTCGTTGCACGTATTCTTACGTAAATATTATATGTATGTTTTGTATGAATTTAATGAAGTCATTTGATATCTTGTTGCGTTTCTTATAATTAGCATATGTTTTCATATGTACATCCTTCGACACAGTATTCATTGGTATTTACTAAGGCGTATCAAATTCGTGTCCGTTGGTATTCTTGGTGATGGAGAAGTAAGTTTATATAATTAACAAAAAGAGCTTCTTATTATGTTGATGTTAACTGAAATTAAATGATAAAGTTATATTACGTTTAAAGCTAATAGCCTAGTGGTTAACGGCACAGTACCGATCTATTCGTCGTGGGATCAATACCCACCGATCGACTTTCGTCGTGGATACTAACATACATTTTATCAAGATTACAACAAAACCCTAATGCCATTCTATTAAAAGAAATAATGAAAAATGGTGATAAATTAACTCAAATTGATTGATATCTTTTAATTTATAATTAAAACAGGTCTCAGTAATCACTATATTAGTAAAGGGAGGTTCAGTTCAATTTTGTTTGCGGCTTTAATGCGCACTAATTGAAATAACAAACGCTTCGTCAACTTAGTTAATAAGTTTCAACTAACTGGTAAAAATGAAGGCGTAATGACGGCCAATTGGCCCGACGCCGCCGACACGCGGACTTAACACGAACACATTAAATTTTTTAATTTGCTTTGAATATAAATAAAAAAAAAACATTAATTCAGTAATTTGAAAGCGGCTGCCGAATTCAATGCTAAATGAATGTTATTAACTTTAATCGTGTCTTTGTTACAGGTGCAAAAAAAGAAAATGATACGGGCACCGTTCGAACATTTGTCGAAAATTAAACGGAAACGGTTACCATGACGGAGTGTTAAGTAAAAATATGGAAATGATAAAGGAACTGACTTGATTATAGTGGAACCTTCTGAGTGTAGAACTGAACGATGTGGAATTGAGTAGTCTGTGAATGATGCCTGATCGCGAGTCGGTAGGTCCGGGGACAACAGGTAGCGGTGGCTTCTTGCCACTTCAGTTCCCGTCAGCTTTCGCGGCCTTCCACGCGACCACGCCCCCCGGCGCGCAGGCATCCGCCATGCACCACGCCACGCACTACCATCACCATGCACAGTGAGTACCATGCTTCATTTATTTTCATGGAATTCTACTGACGACATTTTTCATCAAATATCGCTTCTGAATTTTGGTTTTGAAATTAAGACAGATGATTATTTTGAATGTTATCATTTGCTTAGTTAAAATGCTGAACATTTACTTCAGAGACTTCTTCGCCGCTAGGAAAGCTGTAAAAGCTTGTTAGAAGGGAAGAAACATGACGCCAACTGTACCTTTGTTATTCGAATTGCTTTTTTATATTAATTCCATATGTCACCGTAGTTTAATATTTGATAAGAAGGTAAGTGGAATTGAACCTTTATCTATAATTATTTCAAGAATTGTTTCAATGCCATGACGCGAAAGCACATGCAATGAAGCGTCAATAGCCTAATGGTTAAGGGTACGTACTACCGATCTAGCGGTGGATTCGAATCCAACTATTCGACTATTGTCGTGGACTATGTTCTAACGCAAGCTTTTTCAAGCTTATCAGTAAGGTTACAAGAAATATTAGTAAGTTAACAAAGATCTACTAATATTTTACCAAGAAATAAATAATGGAATGTTTTAATAGATTTTTGAGATGTTATTAAATTTACGTTACGTGTCATCTGAACAGCTGGAGGAATCGGAAATTTTACATTATTGTGAAACATTGTCTGTGTCGACACATAGGACACTAATTAAGTTTTTTATTTCCGTGCGAACAGAGTCGCGGGTCATAGCTAATGTAGAATAAAGGCATAGATAAGATAGTCGTAAAATGAGCAATGTTGTAGCTGCCCTCCGTACACTGTTCCATTTTATAGTTAAATGCTTTTTAAATGCCAATTATGTTTTCGTAATGTACGTCCAGTTTTAATGTCTCATTATAAATAGGATTATAATCTACTAGGTTTAGTGGCCGTACGTCCGAATTCATCTACATATGAAATTTAATTATAAATTTTCTCGCATGGCAAGTGTCCTTTAGTGTTACGATCGTTCCATGTTTTCCACTAGTTCTGTAACGCCACGTCCATTTATCGGACCGGACTATAAAATAGAGTGGTTCATTAAGCATTCGACCAAGTACATGCCACCACATCTTTTTATTGCATAACTACATGCGTCGCGTTTTTGTCGTCGAAATATTTCAACACTGACTTTGTAACAACACATTTTCAATTAAAAACATACTCGTTATTTAACCAAAGATAATTAATAAGATATTTCTAAAGAACGTCTTCATGAATTCAATGTTTTATTGGCGCGATATCTTAACAGTCACCTATTTTTATTGAACGAGAATTTTTATTATAAGCACTTATTACTTTTATTAGATTAGCACGGCTTCGGTTTACGGCCGCGGACCTCGTAAAATCCAGGCCAGGTGGGACGTGGTGTTACTTAAGGCTAATTTATTGCATAAATGCGTAGACTGTTAAATGCAAAGATGGTATTAATCTTTACTAACCGACCATTAAGAGAGGTACCCAGCGACAAGTGAATGGAGCCCTGACAAATGAAGAACAGGAAGTCATCAAAGGAATTGAGACGTTTACAATGTTAGTATGGACGTTAATAAAAGCGGGACGGTGCGTTTCAACAAACGAGTCGCTCGCCGCGCTCAAAGGGTACGTGATGTATGGAGGCGCGGCCGCCTGCCCGCCTGCCCGCCTGCCCGCACGAGATGATTAATGTCCGGCGTCGTGCCGCGGGCCCTCTACCACCGAGATTAGTCAATACCCAATGAAATTAAACAACTGTTAATTCTTCAAACGCCACGCTCGTAGCACTCGACGTCCTCTCCGCTCACATTTCCAGTATTTTATTGTTTTAAGTCAATAGCGCTTTGTTCGCGAGGAGCGCTGCACTCGATCTTCCAGACGGAGCGGTCGCTTAAATCATTCTCGCGAAGATGGATGCGGTGTGTGCCGTAGTTAAATTTATTTGAAAGCCTTCCCAACACAATAGTTACGCCTACGACTTATTTATTGTGATTGCTGACTTCTTTATACTTACCATACATAATCGCATTCCGTGTGCAGCTACAGTCTTATAGGACTTATCCTTTATTTGTGATCTGGCTCACGGTGGATGCCTTTGCATTTCGTCGCCGGATGCCGCGCGGTCGACTGTACCCATTAACGACAGCTCTCGGTGCCTCATTTAACCCGCTGCCGCGATAATTGCCACCACGTGTTTATTTCCAAGGCATCTAATTATAGCACGCACAATGGGTTGGACACGATCGGGTATTTCGGAGCCGTTCGCTTCGTCAAAGTCAATTTTGTCCGGTCACAAAAGAGGTGTTGCGAGCCGCCTGTCGTTTGATTCATTAACTAAAAATCCTTTGAACTGACGTATTGGTATCGCGATTCACTTTACCTATTAATCCTTCTTAATCCTATTTACTTTCTTTCTTCTTGAAAATTTATCGTTCAAGTTCCCTATGCTCATTATAGATTTATCTATACTATTTTTCTTCCATACAATCTTGTTAACATATAGTATTTATTAGTATAGTAGCAATGTATTGAAAGATATAACAAAGTTTATAAACAGCGTGACATCAATATAGTAGTACTCTCAAGGAATCTTTCATCTAACACATGCGTCCCCACAATGCCGTCTGCAGCATAATAAAGTGCTATTCTCTCGCCCGCATCCCACCAAGCTCTCATTGTGACTACGTCCTGTCTTCACAAATCATCGAGACATGAAAAAAACCACTTATTATTGTAAAGACAAAAGCATTATAATAACGCGATTGGTCGTCGTGTGTGGTTGTCCATTGTTACAGGCTGTAACACGAAGTGTCGGCGGCAATTAGCTGCAATATCTTTATCTTGTTTAAAATCTAAGTCTTTATTATTTAGGTGTACGTTTCTTTTATCGATGACATCTAATACTCCGTTTCGTTCACTCGCTCCGTTAATATTCAACTTTGTATCTTTATATCAAATAAGAAGTACGATACCGGTTTTTATTTGAATTGTAAAATCGGATTTATGTTTGTAAGTTCGGATTTGTATTTTGTAAGATACTAGGAGAACAAAATAATTATATTGTTATCAAACTATTAAAACTTTCGTGAGACATTTCACTATACTACTTATAAAACGGCTTAACTTACGTGTAAATCGGTGTCAGT
>JAODUI010000016.1:2790175-2802384 GCA_027563995.1 Papilio gigon | reverse complement strand
CCGAGTTGCACGTGAGTTAAGCCGTTTTATAAGTAGTATAGTGAAATGTCTCACGAAAGTTTTAATAGTTTAATTACAGAGTTTCTGTTTGAAAAAGTGAAATGAAAAGTTAACATTTTGAAAATTGTGTAATGATGAAATGATATTAATATTTTAAATGTTTTTATTATAATTGGGACACATGGCTATGTTACGGGCCGCGAACGCGCTGCAGTATCAATCACACTCATCCTGAAGAAGAGCCTCCGATGGACTCGAAACTAGTCGGTACCGACACCGATTTACACGTGAATTAAGCCGTTATTAGTAGTATAGTGAAATGTCTCACGAAAAGTTTAATAATTTAAAATGAGTATGTTTTATATAAAACGTTGTTGTGTTGTATAATATAAAGTTGAATTACGCGGTAACAGTCGGCAAGCGTACAATAGTAGGTAATAAACAATGGCTCGGTTCCCTAGTTATTTGTTGTTTCTAACATCTAAGTGTTACATGAGACAGAAGAACTTTTAATTGGGTCTTCAGTGTAGCAGTGAAATACCACTGCCTTTATCCTCGTAAAACATATTATTTTCTCTGTTTGAAGTATGTTAGGAATGACAATTTATTTATACGTAACTTTTAACTTTCATTATTTTTACTATTGTAATATTCGTAAGACACGATTAGCCTCCTTGAACTGAAGCTTCCGTTTTCTATGAACGTTACAAACATGATAATATATTTTAATACTTAAGCAATGTAAATTTCTGAGAAGTCGTGTATAACTTGATGAAGTTTTTATTATGTTTAAATAACATTTTTATAGGAAAAATTCATAGTGAAGATTTACATTAAATAAAGTGAATGAAAGTAATTAAAAGAATTTTAGTCGAGTATTTTAAAAACTATTGAAATTGGAATTATGTTAAATTTAGAATCGTTTGTTTGCAATTTTCTGTCAGTCGATGTATGTTGTTAAATGCTTAGTGAGGTTGTAATATTATTGTTCATCGTCAGCTCACTATCCGTCCTACCGAAGACCTAGTCTAGTCTAGGCCATAGTCAACCATGCTGATCCAGTACGGATGGGTTGACTTCACATATAACTTTTGATTTCTTAGCCCATATGTGCAGCATCACGATGTTTTCCTTCATCGTAAGAGCGTCGTATTTTGTACATATGCAATTCGAAAATGGAAAAAACACATTGGTAAATGGCGGGGGTCTAACTTGGACAGTGTTGAGTAAGGTTCGGTCCAGTCAAGAGCTTCACAACTGCGCCACCGACGCTCTGTATGTGTAACATTATTACCAATGACATGTTCTTCCGAGCTTTTACTCAAGCTTCGCCGTGTCTGTATTCAAATCTTGCGAGTTGAATTTGATCCACTTCCCAGTTTCTGATTGCGTTAATATTGTGCACACATGTATAAATCGCATTACAATACAATATTATTATGACACAGAGCTGATCTGATGATGGAGCTGGAAGATAGCCATAGGAAATTTGTATGAAAGGATGCAACACCACTGTACTTTGATAAGAAAAGCTTATTTAAATAAAAGTCCTTTTTGCTTTAATGTTATTATTAGATAAATATAAGCTACAAAGCTATGGGCTGTTAAGGTAAATGTTTAATGAATCAAAGGGCGTGACTTGTGTGAGCTGAACATGTAGATATTGTGGTTTTTAATTACACCTCATGTCATTTGACTGGTTTGATGCGGGAGGCTAATTAAGCGGTGGTTAATGACCACGGTTGATAAACTTAATTTAAATAACAATATAACTTACAATATTATTTTTCAAAATCACCTTCATGTATTTATAAGTTAAAACCCTTAACTTCGACACTCAGAGTCGATTTGATGTTAAAAAAAAAACGCCACTAAACATCTCCCTTACTCGCTTATCAAGGACTCTGTGTATGGCAGAAATCTTTTCTTTTTTGTTTCTAGAAATGTCTTAAATAATTTGTCAAGACATGATAAACTAACTTGTAAAAGCGAAAGTTTTGATGGAGGGTTGTTACCACATAACTCTAGATTAGATAAATGGATTCCAGTGAAATTTACTACACAGATAGATAACACATGAGTTTAGTTTTTTTTTAAATACTAAGTACACGCTGGCGACATCTAGTGGCAAATACATATAACGTGAGTAACATAAGCGACATTTAACATATAACGTTTGCGAGAAACGTTCTCTATAATTTCTTTCGTCATTTGTACCAACAGCGAGGGAAGGCAAAATTGTTTTAAACTTGAAGAATATGGGACTTGTTAAAAAGTTTGTACATTATTCTTCAGGCGCCATGAGGCGTTGGCAACATTATTTGATTGTTTAAAAACTATTTATCATAGTATCTTAAAAGTATTTACGTTATTTGATATGTCCTCAAGTCTTGGTCATGAATTATTTAAAAACAGCAATAACAAAGGAGGAGGTTGCGTGCTGGTTGCGCGGGTGACGGGGCATCACCCGGAGGACACAATGAAATGACAACCATTATATTGAAATGTATTAACACGATTAACAAATAAACACATACAACACCAAGGACAAAATGGAACGAATACGAGTGTAGAGAGTGCGTAGGTTAGCGGTGCGAAGACTACTGTCGCTGCTGCGGCGGCTCGGCCGGCGCGTGACCCGCACATCGGGTGGTTGTGGCGGGCGGCCGTTTGGAGCGCTGTGCTTACGCGCTCGCGTTCAACTTATCGTTTATTTTATCATTTGAAAAAAAAAGCCACTGGCATACGAGTTTTTTTATGTGTTCTGTAATACAATCATAGACTTATTTTTTTTATTGCTATTTCATTCTAATTCACTATTCCTGTGTAGGGCAAGAGTCGAGAAAGCTAATGAAGTAGAAAATATTCCATTTCCTTTGGTCGCGGCGTGCGAGCAACACGCTCCATTAGTTTAGAAATCCTCTCTAGAAAAAATATTATTTTTGAAATAGTGTTTATTATTTAAGATATCCCGGCTCAATCTACCGGTCAGAACCTTAAAGGTCTTACATACCCATGTACACACGGTTGAGCGTGTTAGACTTTTATCCGAAAGACAGGAGAAACATTTGTCCACAGATAAACATACATACGTACCTATGATTGTATTTTATATATACCTATGTTATTAACCTTTCCCAACCTGTATTGTTAACATAGGTATAATAATACATATATAAAAAATAGTAAATTTGATTAATTACCTAATATTTCTTGTAACTATTCCGGGTGAGCTTGAAAAAACTTCTGTTAGTATATTCACGACAATAGTCGAATGGTGGGATTCGAATCCACGACCGCTAGATCGGTAGTCCGTACCCCTAACCATTAGTCTATTGGCGCTTCGATTCTATTGTATATGCTTTTATTAATGGACGATGTATTTCGATTTTAATTATATTTGTAAACCTTTTAACAGCACTGAATACAACAAAACTCTTTTAAAAGGGTAAATAGAATAATAACTATATAATGCTCATTGTCGGTTCTAGAGAACGTGAGATGTAATGTCACAAACATTTTAAATGGATTCAATGGCTATTTTCAATTTAAATCTATTTCTCTCAACAAGAAATACCATTTTTGCATTTAACGTACTTCCATTTCTTTTAGAGAAGACACAAAGGAACCAATTGTTTAATGTCATTAAAATCTGAATTACAATAAATGTTTCAACACGGCACATTGATTACGACTATAACAGTGGTAGAGCCAGTGTGTGATCTGCTGGGGCACGAATGACGTATCCAATACCACGACCACACGCGTCATTCCGCGTTTCTGATGAGTGCGTGCTGAACACCAAATTTTAGTCCTTCACCCTTTTACTCTTTGCTTATAAGGAAAACACAGGCAGGGAAGTTAGACTTGGTAGAAGAGAAGATGCTTGGGACGGGCGTCTTCTTTCATAGCGGTCCTTCCTCTATCAATTTAAAGTAGGCAATTGTCACACACGCGTATAAGCATATTTCTTATATCGCTTGATAGTCTCCAATCTGCCACACAAATAAACTGAATAACTTCTCTCGTGGTGACTAATTCGAAGTTTTTAGACTACATGTAGGATTTCAAAAAGATCGTGGGAATCCGTCATGTGTATTATCACGTTTTAAAATGTTTTTTTTTCGCGTTATATCAATCTTTTGTTTGTACAAGAGTCGCAATTCTAAATTTGAAATGAAATGGATTTTCGACATCATTTGTTTGAACTGGCTCAATCAAATATTAGTTGTGTTTCCTATTTGCTTTGCTGTCAGATAAATATTTTATGTAAAAAAAAATATTAAAAGATTTTTGAATAACGTTACACAAAAAAGACCATAAAATTATTTACCTCACGATTTTCGTGTATATTTTTTTTGTAAAAATATCAGTAGATTTTTATTAATTTATTAATATTTCTTGTATTTTTCATTCCTGGTAAGTTTGAAAAAGCTTCTGCTAGCATATGGTTCGCGATAGTCGAATGTTGAGGTTCGAACCCACGACCGCTACATCCTTAGTCCGTGCCCATTAGGCTACTGGCGCTTGTTAAATAATATAAGACTAAATTTATATTACAACTAAGTTCTATATGTGAATGAAATCCGGCATCGTGAGAATCCAACGCAATCCACTTAGTGGCCAATGTCGTGTGGTTTTATTAGTTATTTATTCTTAGATAACATTTAAGGCAACCGATAGAAATATTCCTTGCTTTAATATATCTTTCCTTTCTTATTCGTGTTTTATTTTAAAATAATTCATGAGATTTGTTTATTATCGATTGATTAAAATGTATTGAATTTATTAACAGAAGTATTTTTTAAGATGAAGTCCTTTGTTAAGTTTTAAGACTGCCGTAAAAATCCATTTTATGAATTAATAATTAGTTTTTATTATAGTTTGTAATTTAGTTTGACTATTAAGTAATGATTTTTAGGATTCTACTGTAGCATACGACAAAAAAAAAGCCTACTACATTGATTGTGTAGCGTTAGTAGCCTGATGGTTAAAGGTACGGTCTACCTTAGGGTTAGTCGATTCGAATGCCATCATTCAATTATTATCCTGAACTATATCCTAGTACGAGCTTTTTCAAGCTTACCTGATATAGTTACAAAAAATATTAGTAAATTAACAAAAATCTGCTCACGTTTTTTTTAACTGTCAGATTTAGAAACCAATATAGAATAGAGAGGGTTGATAATTATAAAATGAAATATTTCTTTAACTTTCCTTATTTTTATTGAGATAAAATAAAGTTAAATATTATTATTTAACAATATTTTATAGTATTGAATCAAATTTACATTTGAACATTTCGAATGCATTGTAAAGTAGAGACGTGCCATTTTTCTCGATAAAGTTTCCCATTTTAGAGAAACTATTGCCCTCGTTTTGAATACTAACTTTAACTTGCAAAAGCTCTTCCGAGCGTACAGTTTTAACAAACTTTAAAATACATTTTATTTAAGTGAATCTACTCAATGAAAGGTTTTACTTTTCTCTTTTACAAAAACAAAACAATGTCTATTTTAAATAATGAATTGTATGTAACTCAATCACTTTTACGTTTCATTACTTCGTATTAAGCTCTATTACCAAATACAGCAGTGAGTTGACCGTGTCCACGGCGAGATATGTTTTTTTTTATTTTCAGCTCTAAAAATGTACAGTATCTTTAACTTTGTGAAACCAGAATTACGTACCACGTTTTACGCAGAAAATGTTGCTGGAGTTTTATCAAACTCTGCATGAAATGCATGTTTCATCTGTAAAGGAATAATATTTGTATTGATACAATTCAATCATTGAATCAACGTTGATATTTCAAATACAAAGTAAGAAACTTGTTTATTGATGCACAAAAAAATTTGATACTTAAAAAAAACCAGACGACAAACCAAAAACGTGAGGCAAAAGGAGCCAGCTCAGTATATGCAGGGACGGTCTAGATAATCTCCGCGCTAGTTTCCAGTTGGCTCCTTTTGTACTCACCTAAAAGCTAAGTACATGATGGTCTAAATTTCTTTTCTGAAACACATGTGTTTAAAATAATTTACAAATTCTATTTTCTATATTAGTTGAGTGTTATATATTATGTCTTGCATTTGAAAGGTAATGAAACAAAAACAATTGATTGCCTTGCGTTTTTTTTATGGATTTTCTTTTGAGTTTCCGAAATTCTAGGCAATCGGCTTTTATTAAAGCTAAAGAAATATTATCTAAAGTATTAGATTTAAAAGTTTTCTTTAAGACTTTAATGCGTTTGAGTTTATATTCGCCAAACCAAGTTCGAAGTATTAAGGAATTCAAGTCGGGACGATAATTGCCCTCGGCGAGAAGGGTCTAAGAAAGGTATTCAAGTATGGCGGAGCGTAAAAAATGTTTTATGATTGATGAGGCTTTAAAAATTCTCTTTGAAGTTTGAAAGTTATTGGAATCGATGTTAAAAAAATGTTTTAAAAAGCCAATTATATTTTACTACACTTTAGTAGCTAGTAAAAGTTTAAATTAGTTTGGTTTCTTTTGAATATATTATTTATTTATTTATTTATTTAAAACTTTGTACATAGACAAACAACAAAAAATTTAGTAAGACATAACAGAAGAAACATGAACAATAAGTACAGGCGAGCATAACTCTTCAAGAGTTCTTTTCTTGCTAACCCCTTGAAATAGAAATAGAAATAGAAATAGAAAGTTGTTCTAATCAACAATAAAATAATGTTGCTTAATTTAAAATAATAGTTCATGATAAAATAATTTAATCCGTGTTAGGGCAATGACATCGTAATTAGCGCCTAAACTCATAATTAATATGGCGCGGAGATTTATTATCTCGAGGTCTGGATGAAGATGTTATCTCGACCTTTAAATCCTAAGCGAGACCTAAAGTCGGTAAGTCACGTGCGCGAGTCCGATGACCCCCGGCGGAAGTACACCGCCGCGGGCTCGGGCGCGAGGCAATAATATAATGCCAGATGATTTATTTGTAAACAGTCGACGGCGCGGTGCACGTCAACGCGCTACGGCGATATTGCGCCGGCACAGGCGGACGAATTGAACGCTTTCGTATCAAGTACATGAACTTACTGGGAGGACCGCATACTGTGGAAGGTCTTGGGAAAGGCCTATGTCCAACAGTGGGCAGACAAAGGCTGTTGATGATGATGATGACATGAAATTTGTAAACTAGTCGCCTAACTCGTAATAGTAAGCTCACTTTCTTAATCGTTTAGCTAGAGATTTATATTTATTGCAATAATAGATGTATTTTAGAGGTTTTTTCTATAGATTTTTAGGTTATCGTGGTATGGATGTATCATGCGATGAAATGATAAGCACATAAACAAGGTGATGAGAATGAATGTGGATGGCTATAAAGGTAAAAGAAGACTAAAGATACTGGAGATGAATTGTGTGTAAGAAGATATGCGTAAGAAGTGAGTGAGTTCAGATATGACGGTTGACGGAGATGTATGAAAGAGGAGTACATACTGTGCCGACCCTACGTTGGGAAAAGGACAGGTTGATGACGTATGGGTTATAATTTACTTCTTCTTAACGTAAAATAATATTTGCATGATTGTTATGAATTAAATACTACATAAAAGTTTGAACGTAATACTAATATTCTACAGAAGTTTTTAAAAATTCAAAATTAAGAAAAATTAACTCTGTTAATTTTTCTTAATTTTTACGAGGTAACTGTTTCCGGCGCCTGTACCACTGGTTTGTTTACAGCAGCGTCTTTTGTTTATTTTCGCTTCATTTGGATTAAAAAGCTCCCAAACTCTATTCCGGGCATTTATCGACGCTTTATTTAGGCATTGTTCCGTTTTTTTTGGTTACATATGCATGTCATAAAAGTTTAAAGAACATGGGAAGTTGACTATGTAAAATAATGTTTCATGGAGATCGTTAAGTTTATGTTAACTGTGTAATATATTAAAATAGACCAGAGCAGCTACACTGCTCAAAATATTTACGTGTCCAACAGTCTACTTAGTTTAAAATATTTGCAAAGTTATTGTTATTAGTTAAGAAGAATTTTCGTTTCAACCAAAGCTAGATTTCTATTCTGTCTCGTTGTGGGGTAAACAGAATGATAAAAATATTAATTACTACACTTTACTTTCGAGATTTAAAGTGATCATTACCAGCCTTTGACTGCCCTCTATTGGACATATATCTAAACGAGTTTAAAGTCACGGTAATAAAATGTAAAACTCAACGCATACAGTAGTAAAGTCACTATAGTAATAAAAAAATAGACAATTTAAGATGTAAAATGAAATGATCCTTCCTTATAACTAGCATCATAAACAATGTTGTTATAAATCAGCACAGTACTATAGTGAATGATTTCGACACGTCCTCTGGTGACATAAATCTACCATTTTTAGTTTTTACTATCACCAACCGAGTTAGGATCATGTTTTTTATGAGTTTCTTTAATATGTTTACGTCGTAAAATTTTGATTGGACCGTGAGAAATGTGACGGTTTCATTTTGACACCTCTTTTTAATATTTTTATATGATGTTACTTTAGAAATAAATTATTATTATTCTCGGATCACTAAGCTTCTTAATATTATGCCGTCTAAGTTCGGTAGCATTATAGCGTAATGACTTATATGCCATACATGTATATAGACCATATATGAATTATCAAACCATCAACAACCTGCTCTTTAACCTCCGGTGGGTCACGGTGAAATTCACTTCTTACACATATCCTTTTCACATTATCCATTCAAATTCAATCTCGCTATCTCCTTGCTATGCGCTTAACGTCTCTTCGCATATATCCATACCTATCACTTCTCAATTACTCCATCGCTTGTTTCTCCTTTTAATTTTTTTCTAATATATTCATTTTTAACTTCATCTCTGTAATATATTATGAAGCACCAACAAAATCCTGATTCTACATCATCAGGACATAAGGTTCTTCAAGAAGCGAGCGTACCTCTTTCTTAAAGACCGGCAACGCATCTGTGGTTCTTCTAGTATTGCAGATGTCTCTGCGTCGACTATCAATCACCCTTGTGATCGTGCCACCTTTTGACTTCTTCTGTTTTTAAAAAATAATATGATGGAAAATTGAGAGAAAATTGAATTTTCAAAAGACAAAATTGTATCGGATCTTTTATAGACCAATATAATTAATTTGATTATATCATAAATTTCAATTTAAAATTAATAAATATACTACTATAATACGATTAACAACGTTCGTATCGTCCGCGTGGGTGTCTCACTCAAGTCTGAGCTCGGCTTTGAGACCGCGCCTCAGGCGACGGACCTCAAACTTGTCACCTGTCATTGAGCTGTATAACGCTACGTCTTATTCCGTCCCGTTCTGACACAAATATCTATGCTGGTCAATCTTTTGCGCACAATATTATTCAACTAGTATTTATTAATAAAACATTTGAGTGTGTTATATACGAGACACGAAATAACTTCGCTGTACAGCTTTCATACGGGGCACGGAGTCTACTCTTATATTAGAGGTGACAAACATTATTTCATATATGAAAAAGTTTTTTTTAAATATCAGCAGATTTTTTTTTAATTTACTAATAATTCTTTTACCACTCTAACTATGCTCTAGGCTTGTGCTAGGATATGGTCTTCGACAATAGTTGATTGGCGGAATTCGAACTCTGGATCACGTGATCGGAAATCAGTACCCTTAACCATCAGGCTATTGGCGCAGGAAATGTTATAATTTAATTTTGATATTACGAATATCTATTTTAATTGGATAATTATCTGTTCTTTTAAGTTATCTGTTTGTATCACATTTGATTTCTAAATTATAAAATAATAGGCAATAAATTTATTAAATCAAACTATTATAACTTTCGTGAGAAATACTATACTACTTATAGAAACTACTAGACTAGTTTCGAGCCCATCAGGGGCTCTTCTTCAGAGTGAGTGGGATTGGTACTAAAGCGCGTTCTCGGCCCATCGCTCTCCCTGAAGAAGAGCCCTATGGGCTCTAAACTAGTTAGTACCTACACCGATTTACACGTGAGTTAAGCTGTTTTATAAGTAGTTTAGATTTATTAAAGTTTATTCGTAAGTGCCTTTTACATGCATATATAACATATACTGCGGTTTATGTCTGCATGTATATCTTTTATCAATTTCGTTCTCACGCTTAAACATTTGCAAGTTAGAGTAAGTGTCCATTAATAGTTGCTTCTGTCAATTTATTGCGCAATCGAGCGCAGTGGACACATTTCAACTGCGACAGCCGTGTGCCGAATAGATAGGAAGCTGTAGAAAGCTCGACTCATATGTTATGTGTATATAATTTACTGTACTGTTTTATTGAAAACTTACATATATTGAACGATTTTCATTGTTACGTATTTCCAATATGTATATCCATGGGCGTCGATCACTACGATATACTGGCCGGACGTTTGCTCCCTTCATAAAAAAAACGGCTGATTGGATCTGTATGAAATTTGCCACAGTTGTAGTACATAGTCTAGTAGAACTCACAGTTTCCTCACTAAGTTTATTTTTAGGGCTTTTTAGCTACTTTATACTTTGATATTACAATAAGCGACGAACGACGAACTCGATGACGATCTTTAACCCGAAAATATTATCTTAATAGCTTGTTACTTGGAAGTATTTGGGTCAGTTGATAATGCTACTGAAATAATTACACGCGCCACAAGTCGTCAGTTCGTCCATACTACATACGTATGTATATATGTCATTTATGTTAATAATACAATAATTGTAATACGGACATGTTATTCGAAGAGATGGTAAGCACATAAACAAGATGATGAGATTGAATGTTGACGGCTATAAAGGTAGAGGAAGACCGAAGAAAGTGTGGATGGATTGTGTCAAAGAGGATATGCGTAGGAACTGTGTGAGTTCAAATGTGACGTCTACTAGAGATGTTCTTTGTTAACACTCCGCAGGGAAAGGGACAGGTTGATGATGAAATAAAATAAAGCTCATTCAATATTATAGATATTATAACTAATTTAAAGTTTTTTTTTTGTCTAAATTATGTAATAATTATTTTACCATTCCAACTAAACTGTACGCTGGTTTACGACAGTTGATTCGGATTCGAAACAACTACGTGTTTGTTACTTTAGACAGCGTTGCATAGCTGAATGACACTGGTGTTATTTTAATAAATTAGTATACACGTAATAAAATTTAATGAGAACACTCTTAAAGAACAAAGCTGCAAAGCTTTAAAAGGTTTCACAATGCTCTAAGAAATGTGCACAGACTTAATATAATGGCGGAGCACGAGGGCAAAAAGTATAGAAGAGTGAAATTGCAGTACATACTTTACTATTAACGATGGCGCGAAAGTCAAAGATGTATGGAGTGAAGTATTTTAACATGATGAATAAAGATATGCCGATTTCCTACATTATGACGGTTCTGTCTTAAACTAAATTCTACACTGTTTATTCCATTTGTTTCATCTTAACCGCGACCCCACGTCAATACAATTTTGCAATACATCGTTTTATATGTGTATTTATGTATTGAGTATATTTACTTTTTTTATTACCAAAAAAACAAATGAATAATCGAATGTTTCTTCCTCTACGGACACAGTACAGTAGTTGTTGTGCATTAAAGCAACTGCAGTGTCTACTGCTCTATGTTACTATATTGTCTTCGTGTAAAAATAGCATAACTTGACCAGCAGGGCGGCGAGTACTTTGTACATGGTCATGTCACATTCACGGAGATGTGTAGATGTGCGAACTATCTCACAGATTGGATTCTTTGTAAATTGCTTTCTTGTAGATTTTATTATTCTAGTGTACATTAATGTTATTTTATCTTATTTGTTTTGTTAAAAAAGTTTATATTATGTATACTAAGTTATAGAAATCAATTTGTATAGATTACCCAGACATTTTAATCGTTAAAATCTATTCTAAATATAAAAACTTAATTGGTTTTTGAAACGGCAATAGATCAATGATTAAAGTTACGGATTCCCGATCATGTTAGGGGTAGTTCGAATTCTACTATTCGACTGTCGTAATCCCAGCACAAGCGTTATTCAGTAAAAGAAATAAAACTATTAAAACTTTCGTGAGACATTTCACTATATAACTTATAAAATGTCTTAACTCACGTGCAACTCGGTGTCAGTACCGACTAGTTTCGAGTATCGCGCGTTCGCGGCCCGTCGCTCACTGGTGAG
>JAODUI010000016.1:2768517-2780136 GCA_027563995.1 Papilio gigon | reverse complement strand
TAGTCTAGCTAAAACTCGAGAACGGCTGAACGGATTTATTTTATCTTGGTCTTGGAATGTTCGTGGAGGTCTAGGGAAGGTTTAAAAGGTGAGAAAAACTAGAAAACCTCCCGTGAAAGTCTTCAAAATAGCCCTTTTCCATTTTCCATACAAGCTTTTTTTTTCGTTTTTATCCGAGGATTTTTTTGCAATTCCTAATAAATTCAAAATTCTGTTTATTTATGGCCTTTAAGGTGAAACAGAGTTCGCGGGGTCAGCTAGTTTAGAATAAATAGTTTTTTATTTCAGCGAACGTCTTAGCGAGGCGATATTATTTTTCGTTCTTCATATAGTAGAATTTAATCATAAAATGAGACAGATTAACATATGTATATCATAATTAGATCCCCCAGCCACCGTCAGAGCGTTTTCAAACCGCAAACTAAGACATAAAACTGGCGTCAAACATAATTATTGTCAGCCAAAATAAATCTTAATGACACTCTTATTTATGGCCACTGGAGACCGCGATATATTCAAGATGTGAAGACATTGAATTAGCGCACGAAACTTTGTTGTCCAAGATATAAAAACTCCTTGAGTATTTCCAGCCAGTAAAAAATGAGATGAATAAAAATATAAACTTTTTATTTTTTTATTTGCCACGTGCTTTGTGGTAAAGGATACATTGTCTGGGTGCCCGCATGTCCAAGAATATTTATACCTCAATTGCTTTTACAGAACACTCTACGAGCGGAACTTGTTATAGCAATGAATTCTCTTACATCGGGGTTGTATTTTATAATATTGTTCACATAATACTTGTACAAATTTACGTTTTTTTTTTTTTTAATATTAACAGTTTTTTGTCAATTCAGTTATATTTCTTTTACTACACCAACTAAGCTAACCAAGTCTAGACTTGTGCTATATAGTTTACGACAATAAACGAAAGGCGGGATTCGAATTCTCGACCACGTGATCGGAAATCTGTACCCTGTACCATTAGGCTATTAGCGTTTCATTTATATTATGTGTCTTGTTGAGGCAAAGCTAACGTTTTTCATAAATAGGTAAATGTATTTCAATCCAGTGTACATGCTAGCTAGTTTGAACCGATTAACGACTGATCATTTTATTCCGCAATGCATACGTTGTATTGAAAGCTTTATAAAAGCACAATGTTTGCTGTTCGAAATTAAATGAACTTAATAAGTTGGTTTAATTTTAAACTTAACTGACAAATAACGAGGCAATTAAATAAATAGATACTTAAAAACAAACGCTTGTCTATTCTTAATCTCTTGCCGAGGGGTAATTAAACCGCGGGCCCTTAACAAGTGATTAGTGTGGGGACCGGAAGGGCATATGGGTGCAGCTTGCTCGGTTTTGGATTTCTTACTGTTATTTCAACTTCCAACTTTCCTATCATGTCTATAAAATGACACCTTTTTTATCAAAGTTATTTATTCGAATTAAATAACTTTGGAGTCTTGTCTAGACTCAGATTGTTTAATGGTATTAATACGACCCTGAATGATATCTATTACTTTGAAAATTTTCAGTTGAATAATATATTTTCAGATTTCATGAATTCGTAGCCAATTCGTAAACATTCAAATATACTAAAACCAGACTGAAACTCTCGTAATGAGCGTTAATCGACTCAGTGCAATAACATTTTAAATGAAGTCATCTAACAGTCTTGAATAAATCATTATATTAAGAGGGAGAAAAGGTCAGATAATACAGATATGTGCGTGCGGGTAAGAGACAACCTCTGACAGTCGACGCAATTTACAGCTAACGAGTTACGTAGGTGCTAGTTACCTTATGGCATATCATACGCGTTTATGTATTAAGTTGTTCTAAAGATAATTATACTTGTTCATGTAATTACCACGTATTTTACTTTGTTTTTAATTTATTATTATAAGGATTTTATTGACTGATTTCCTCATTTTTTTTTAATATTTGTAAGCGTTTATTAATATATCTCAATAAATGTTTTTAGTTATAAAGTTGTCAGGCAGTTTTGTAAAAAAAAAATTGTTAAGTTAAATCCAATTTATAGTGTAAATAAATCAAGGCAAATTGATTGTAGGTTTTTTTTTTCGTTAAAGCTCCAAGTCGAGACATCAATCATAACTTTCGAGTTGAAGAACCTTTTTTTTTTATAATTTTCCGAGAAGCGTCGGAATTATAGCTGTTTTACATAGCACCCCGGCTACCTGCTGTAACGCTTGATTACAGAATAAAAAACCTTGTTAGCGGACGAGGCTGTTTTTTGCACTACCTAAACGAACCTTCTAATCGTTTTATTGTTTTTGATGTTTTAATGATCGAGGCTTTCACGACTTCTGAAAATTGCTAATTTTTATGTTCGCTTTAACGTCGTTATTATATAACATACAGCCTGTGTCTATGCAGGAAGACCAAGTAGGTTTAACAATTGGTTCAAGAAGTTTCAAATTAAATAGGTAGTGTTTTTCTTGATGATAAAATTATTACGTCATTTTTAATAGAAGGAACTTGTAGAGATTCCTCATAGTTTTTTTTTTATTTAAAAGAAAACCTGGTGGTTTTAAATTAATCCATAACCGAAGGTTTTAATAGATTACTGTATAATTAAATACAGTGAATGCTTGTCATTTGTTTTTTCATCAGGTAGATATTTAAAAAGGCAAGGAACGCCGACATTACAAATTCACGTCGCCTCGCCTTCATCTCGCCGCACGTCCGTACAACAAGCAAACTCATAATTTACAGCCGCTCTCATTAGTATACGCCGTTACGAAGTCACTGCGCACCGCGCCAGAAAGGGGCCGCCTAACAAAGCTATTGAAATTCATATTTTAACGCTCAAACTGACCGCAGACCGCTATACGTCGTCCACCCGGTTACAAATTTTACGCCCAATCGATATCGATAAAAATTAATACATCACTCGGGAACTAAGCGATGCGTACAGAAATGTCGATAAGCTAAAACCGACCTAATCGTTCCGAACCGCCGCCCGATATTTCAACTATTCGATAAAAGTACGATAAAGCGGAATTTTGGGTGCGCTTTTTGCGAGCGGTTACACGAATGTCGCACGGGTGAGCAACGCAGACTCAAATGGAATTCGAAACGGATCAACTTATTGCTCTCGATCGATGATTTGTTTTTTTACCTCTATCGATTCGTACACCGATGCCTCGCTCGGTTCTCACACATTATTGCGATGAAGACATAAAAATTTTGGAAGTCGCCTGGCGGTGTGTCAAAAGAGGACCACATGCGTTAATTTCGTGATTTTTCGAGAAACCCATCTCGTTGCGGCGCTCACCAAATTGGTGGTCCCTGACGCCTCTCGCAGCGAGCCATTATTTGTGGCCAAATAGCCCGCCGGATCGTGATCACCAAATCGAGCGGTTTTGTTTTTGCTTCATCGTTTCTTTTTTGCCTTAAAAACGTGTTTGTTTTCGAAGGAATGGGCGTATAATTGTTATGGAGATTCGTGGCCGCCATGACACAATCTCGACGAGGCGTCCCGCTGATTATCTTTGATTAATAACTAAATAACTACGTTAGGTTATTAACCACATTCTCCCTCCGCGTCGGACCGGCCGCCGGTTGAACAACACGCCTGCCACTAAATTAAATTGAAAAAAAACGGTTTTAAATTCATCTTGGTTATCGCTAATATTACACTTTATGTAACTATTATGTCTTTTCTAAATATGCTAACATTATCTTAGCATTTCTTCCATCGTTTTCGCATAAGACCAGTTCTACTAGACACTTCCACTTTTGCCTGGTTCTGCATACATTTTATGCTTAATTCGTTTAGTATGTAATGTTTTATATAAGGATTTGCCCTTATAACTATATTTAAAATATTAATAATACATAAATAAACGAGTATTTGATTAATACAAAATAAATGTATATGAATCAACGAGAGCTGGTCGATGATTGCTTTATGATCGTCATTGAGCGAATGATTTATACAAAACGATGTTTTGTGAGATTTCGCATAACTCAACATTTTAAAATACTCGATTTCAACTGTTTTTTTTAATCAATTACTTTACTTTAAATATTGTCAGTACGATCGTTAACTATTTAGGTGATTTCTTATTTCACTAATACTGTCTTATTTTTAAAATGTAACATAATGAAGTTCAATCAGGTATTATTTAATATATAGTGATAAACATGTAGGCTTGAGCTGTAAAATATTGTTTTTTGTTAGTCTGTTATGAAGACAACGTTTATCGATGTAAACGTAAAATATATTCTACAAAGGCACCGCTTATTATTTTGCCAACAAACATATTTACGAGCTACAGCTAGTAATAAACAGAGCAATAAAAAGCCGCTGTATGCTGATCAGGATATCATACAGAGAATATGCATCGCCACATTATGACGCCAAATTAACCTCATCTAGGGTTGCCAAATATTAAAAGGAAACAAAATATCATTAGTCATTTAAATAAACATCACCCTGTCCATACATCTCTGTCAGCCCTCAAATCTGAAGTCACATCCTTCTTTCGTATATCATCATCTTACTTCCTTCAGTCTTCCTCTATCTTTGTTGGAATTGGAATGAAAAGGAATTGAGAAACAAAAGGCGAAGGCATCACATGCACTGCTTTCAAACTTCCTTCGACATACTCATTCTGATTAATTGAAATAAATATTAATGTGCAATTCATATCAAATTGTAAACTTATATCAAAATATGAGAGAATCGTAGATGAAATCATTTAAATACACATGAAAAACCTGTCATCAATTTAGATAAATCAATAAAAGCGTAGACTTAGTGACCTTATTTCTATCGTCATATTTGGTAGCGCTTTACAAAGTGGATACGAAATTGTCGTAAAACACCAGGTCTATTTATTTATTAATCACCTACAGCGATAAATAGGTAGTTTATATTCAAAATGCTTCTAGCGCGTTGACATCTCAATTTGCAGTTATTACTGTCCACTATGACTAACCCGGCTTGATTGGTTGCCTTATAAATATGCGCCGGATTCCATTGTAGACATATTAAATTCTAAACAGATTGCGCCGACTTTTATGGGATCTATAAAGTTGATTATGAAGTTTCGGTTCGTTAGAAGTCTTTATTGGGTTTAGACTAAAAACTATTTTTACTACGCCAAATTAGTCTAGTTTAAATTTTTAGGTATACAATTAACTTTAGGTCGAGACAATTAACTTATTTGTAATACATTTTTGAATACTCACTCTAAGTGAATTGATGTCTTAATGCGGACGGTGGGAAGTTAGATACGGAAGGTGGACGGATCTATAGAAGATATTGGGGAAGGCCTATATCCAGCAGTGGGCAGACAAATGCTGATGACGATGATCAGCTCGTGATATATTGTTCAAATTTGTCGAATCCATGAACTTCGTTGATTTACTTTTTCATTGTCTCCTTTTACAACTTTGAAGACAGTTGCTTGTTTTTTGGATTCAAGGTCACAAAGCAATACTAATAGATTGTTACTTTATTGTGTTCACATTTTTTAATTATTTAAATGAGCCATGTGTCACCACAAGGTCACCTAGGTCAGTACACGATGAGTAGATTAAATACTTCTGATTATTTTATTGAAGTCGTTATTTTTTATTAATCATTGTCATTTTATTTGCAGGCTTGGAATATCTGAGTGCTGCGAGGAGTTTACATCCTGAGTTACACGCGGGCAGTACGCTCGCCAGTCAGGACTTTCAATTAAGCTTAGAGGGTAAGTCAAATTTATTTTGAAATACAATTTAAGTGTGAATGCTTTCTTATGTCATACTGCCATTGATATTTTACAAGATGGCACATAACATTGTAGTTTGCAATTATTCGAACCTCATCAATGTCATTTAAACACGTAATTAAAGCTTGCCTGCTTCCTGATATACCGTGCTCAACAATCTAACGTGTCAATACGATTTAACTATGTAAACAGATTATCGTAATATCTAAATCTCAATGTTCCAGGATCAAGAATAGCTTCGCCGACGCGATTAAGGTTGTCAGGGGGCGCGATAAGTGCGTCAGCGAACCGCAAACGAGCTGTATCCTGGAGTCCTTATTCTGCAGAGTCGCTGGACCTGGCGGCGGTCATCCGCGCCTCGCCCGCCAGCCTGGCAGTCAGGGCGCCCTCTGCCGCCTCCACCGGCAGCTATGGCCACCTTAGTGCTGGTGAGGATTGGATTAAGTCTTTCGGTAAATTATAGCCTTTTTACTTCTTGTATTGCTCATTTTTGTTGCATGTTTCCTTAAGTATTTTAGTAGCTTCTTATCTAATTTTCATGTTATTGCTTGTTAGTCATTCTAATGCTTCCGGACTGTTGACCCTTACTGCCACTGTTAAAGTCGTTGTTCGTTAGGGCAATCTAACTCCTGTAGTGCTCAGTTAATGACTCTGAGTGCAGCATTAAGAATTCCGTTTCTTATTCATTTTCATACTTTCTTAGTAGTTGCAACTAAACTTCTTTTTTAGTCAAGGATCAATTTTTGTTGACTCAATCAGACGGTGGTCGGTTTCATCTAATCAGACAATATCTGTAGAATTTCTTAAGTTGTTTTAATGGCTATGTTTGTAGGTGCGATATCGCCAGCACTGTCGCTGTCGCACGCGTCGCTGGCGCAGCAGCTGCTGGCGCGCGGCGGTGTGGTCGGCGGGGGTGTTCTCGCGGGCGGCGTGCTGCTCGATCCTGCGCACCAGCAAGCGGCAGCCGCCGCAGCTCATCATGCGGCGCATGCGCATCTAGTAGCGGGAATACACAGGTATGATAAACATAGATATGACTGAAAGGTATCCTATGGAGATCACATTGAAAAGTTCAAAGACTTACCCATAGAGGGTATTTTTACATTCAGTAGTCTCTAATGTGCTCATAGGTAGATACTTTTTAAAGTTTGTTTGACGTTTGTTGTAGGTCTCACATATCATCGCCGACGCAGCTGTTGCTGGGCGGAGGCGCAGGCGCGGGCGGGATGGAGGTGCGCGGCGGGCTGGCGCTGGACGCGCACCTACCGCCGCACCAGCAGCCGGAGATCACCAGCGTCATGGAGGCTGACAGGTGAGGACACTCTTGAGATAGTAGAAATGAAATAAGCCAGTACCTCACTGAAAAGTTAAAAGTCTGAAGAAATCGTGACCATACTTAAGTATATAAGCCTGTCGCCATGTTTTCCGCATTGACTTCTTGATAACTCTAGTCGTTGTTTTAGTATGTTTTTTTATTACTTGTTTATGCTTAATACTATTTATTATTATTCAAAATCATACACAAATTGTCACTATTTTGGTATCACTCGCCATAACTAAGAAAATCTTTGTTCATACCCCTCCAGCGCATCAACCGCTTTAAACCAGAGGAAATCACCGCAGAGTCTAATGTCACATAGAGATATGCACAGCAACAAGCCGCTGTCGGCCGCTGCAGAGAGCACCGTGCACGACGGACTCGACTCCAAGGACGAGCCTGGAGACTTTATTGAGACCAATTGTCATTGGGTGAGTTACAAAAGACCTCTCAATCTTTTTTCATAGTCCCAAATGAGTTACACATATAGTAGTATTTTAGGATTCTTTCTTGCTTGTCTCCAGTCCAGTCTCTATTGAAATAATTAGCAGTATATCCAAATTAATACCTCAATACTTTCCAGGTGGATTGTAAACTAGAGTTCCCGACACAAGACGATTTGGTGAAGCACATAAACACGGACCACATCCACGCCAGCAAGAAGGCGTTCGTCTGCCGCTGGGTCGGCTGCTCGCGTGATGAAAAGCCCTTTAAAGCTCAGTACATGTTGGTTGTTCATATGCGGAGACATACAGGAGAGAAACCGCATAAGTGTACCGTAAGTATTGGCGTACGAAGCTGAGCTTCAAATCGATAAAGGCAACATTATCTTAGCTAAACAAACGCTTCGGTTTTCAGTTCGAAGGTTGCTGCAAAGCGTACTCCCGATTAGAGAATTTGAAGACTCATTTGCGCAGCCACACGGGTGAAAAGCCTTACACGTGCGAGTACCCTGGCTGCGCTAAAGCCTTCTCCAACGCCAGTGACCGCGCTAAGCATCAGAATAGGACCCATAGCAATGAGGTATGATATACAATGTTACTTTAGTAAGAGAAATATGAACGAAGATAATTTTATTTGGTACGAAACTGAAACAAGAAGATGTCACAGAAATTTAAGACGGACTCGAAATACGCGCTTGTTAAGGCTTAGCTAAAACTGTCCTACTTTACGATCTTTCTTTTGTTTTCACGTGTTCTAATGATGTATTTCAGAAACCCTACGTGTGCAAGGCGCCAGGCTGCACCAAGAGGTACACGGACCCCTCATCTCTGCGCAAACATGTCAAGACAGTCCACGGCGCTGAGTTCTACGCAAGTAAAAAGCATAAAGGTAAATGTTCATTTCAAATTATTATCAAAGGTCGTATTGTAGACTATGTATGAGAAACTAAGACGAACGCGGTTAGTGTTCTTTGACTCTGATCTTTTTTTATAAGGCTCTTTTTTTATTAACGCTTAACCACGATCCCATCTGATGCCAAGCGATTATTTCGTCGAAAATGACTTAGGATTTAAGATTTAGACTTGTCCTAATTTGTCACTGGCACAGGAATGTGTATCTAAGTTCTGACTTGTTCAATTTTAAGATAGTTTACGACACAATAGACTTAGTGTTTAGAATTTTGAAAAATCCAAATTTTTCTTACAGGTTGCAGCCGTGGCGACGATTCAGCAGAGTCCGGGGGTGGAGGCGCTGGGTCCTCGCCGCGATCGGAGGAGGGCGGCGCTCCCACGGGCCGGGGACACGCCTCATCCGCTTCAGTCAAGAGTGAAAGCCCTGCCTCCCCGCTGCCGCATAACTTGCATACTCCTGCTCATCAGGTAAATACTATGTTATACAATGGTATGTTGCTATGGGAGTGCGAAGTCAAGACTGAGTGTTGATGGCGCGGTATAGAAATATCGAATCTTTTACTGTTGAAGCCTATTACCTACTTCGTCTCACTGCGTCTCTATACTTAGTACAGTCACTATATTTTTATAAGTCGATTCGATCTAACACAAAATTTTACAAATCAAATTAGACCATCGTTATATACAATACAAGTCGGTCATTTATTTCTCTTTTATAGTTACTTTGTAAAAATAGTGTCATACTATATTGACCTGGTTGGCGACCAGCTGTGTGGGGCGTCCTCCCTCCCGGTGAACCGACGACTTCATGCGGACGGGAAGTCATTGGATGCGGAAGGAGGGCCGCAAACTGTGGAAGACATTAAGGAAGGCCTATGTCCAGCAGTAGGCAGGCAGAGGCGGATGATGATGGGTTGGAACATCGCACCAGTTATTACTTAGAAGACAATGTTAGATGTAGCGGAATGAACTAGTATAAAACGTGAGAAGGACTGAAACATGTAGGAAGTGATTACGCAGATTTGAAATTCACGAGTCTTAACGTTGCGTTTTTCCTCGTAAACTACAGTACGTAGACACTAATATTGTTTACCTAATTATTGTTCATCCAGCTATCAGCTCAGTGCGGCGGAGAGCTGGACTTCGGCGGCTCTGGGCTCGGAGGCTTTAGTGATGAGAACGGCGCGCCTTACTTCAGACTTGATGGAGAGGTTAGTATTGTTTATATATTACTATTTATCCTCTTTGATAGGTTGAAGCTTAGTTAAGTAATCAATTAATTGGTATGTTTTATTACTAACGCAATTGGTAAGTGGTCTTCCTTTGATTACATTTAATACGAGATATTTACTGAATTTTCATTGGAAACTTTCTTTAGTAATCAATTAAGAATTTAGTATGGTAGTAAATTGTCCACTATAGAAACTTCTTTAAAGAACACGTTAGAGTAGCCTAACTGTTACTTTTTTAGAATGTTGCGACTTTTTTTTTAATAATTATTCTTGACCCGTCCGCAATTTCAGAGTTTTACCGTCGCTTAACAACCTTTTATAACAATCATCTAGGGTTGCCGTGCTTAAGTTTGCCGAGCTACAACGTGGCATATAATTTATGGCACAAAATTTACAATACAAATAAATATTTTTTAAGGTTGAACAAGAAGTTGTTGGCGAGGTCGGACAGTTGCCGTTAATGCTTCGAGCCATGGTGGCGATAGGCGAGCCGCGCGCACAGCACGCGCCACGCTTCGGCCACAAGATGGCGGCAGGAGCGCGAATACTGCCGCACCCGCACGACATGCCCCCTGGTGAGTTACACGTGCTCTACAAAAAGATTTTGATGATCGCATTCAGAGACCATAATTATACCCTCGTAGTCTTGTTACCCGATTTACTCAGGATGTACGTATGTTTTTATGCACAGAAATTCTATTGAACCAGGTATCCAGTTTCTAAACCAATATTTCTTTTAACATTGTTCTGGGTTTTTACCAACGGCTTTTAACTGTGTGTAGTGTTAATTTTAATGTAATATTTTTTTATTTAGCAGGTATACCAGGTCGGACGGAAATAGGAAGTACAAACGTCGCGGTCGAGCTGAAGACAGGTCTCCCAAACACGAGGCGAGACTCCGGCATCTCGTCTGGAAGTAGTTTGTACAGCGCCAGGTATGTTTAAATTTTATCGCCACACTCAGATTAGACAATTTTTTTGTCTAAACACTATTTAAAAATAAAACATTTTTTGTAAACAGGTCTTCGGATATATCACGTAAGAGCAGCCAGGCTTCCGTGGTGTCCGGCGCGGTGTGCGCGGGCGGACCGGGTGCTGCGCCGCGGCTGCTGGCGCACCATACCAACGTCTACGACCAGTTGTCTCCCGATAGCAGTCGCAGGTATGGATAAAAAAATCCTCCAAATGTTAACCTCCTTCATATTGCTGCCAGTGTCAACATTAAATGTTTAAAAAAATGACTAACTAAACTACAATATGAATTAAGTTGGTTATAAACGATGTAAAAGTGTGAGGGATGGAAGGACCATCCGACTCGAAGGACCAAATTATTCAATTATGATAGAAAATAATATACTTTGTATTACAATTTTATTTTTTAATGTGTTCAATGCGGTGTTATTCATCAGATCTAGTCAAGTGTCGTGCGTCGGATACGCGCCACCGCCTTCGTCAGCGCTCGCCGCCGTACAGGCCGTCAGGACCTCACAGGGGAATCAGGTTAGATGTCTTGTTGATAATCAAAACTGAAACAATTGGGAAATTTTATGCCAAAAATCAAACTATAGAAAAAAGTTCTGACTTAAATAAAATGTAGTTGTTGAAATATTTTGTATCCAGATAACAATCAATGGTTTGTTTGTTCCCTTGTGCGTTCTTAAAACAATGGACAGATTGAGTTGGAATTACGGTAAGATGTTCTGAGGGCGCCATACAAGGTCTGTAAATTTACACATCTATGGAACCTCACCATATACTATAATATTGTTTCTAGATTAATTAGATTCTTTAGATATTCGACTCTACATTTGATTTTCTTATTATTGCCAGATTTACCTCTAGATTGTAGTTACTAGAGTTATTACAAAATCTGCCTGATTGCTAACTAATGCGCTGTTAGTAATTATCTGAAATAATGTTGACATTATTTTTTAGGCGGTTCTCTTACGCGGGGT
>JAODUI010000016.1:2734595-2745844 GCA_027563995.1 Papilio gigon | reverse complement strand
AGCCTTAATTATTAGGCTATTCGTATTTGTTATTAATTAATTATGTTTATTGATTATTGGAACTAATTCAAATATATGGGTCTCCGAGACCAGTATCGTCGCCAAGAATCCATTCGATGAACCTGGTAAGTTGTATACTAGCACCAATGTTATTTGCCGAAAGCAGCAACTTAATACAAAAATAACCTATGTATTTCTCTTAATTAAAATCTCTCGATCGATCTCTCTCGACTATTGTCGTGAACCATATCCTAGTACAAGCCTAGAGGTAAAAAAAACTGTAATTAGTTATGCCGTGTGCATAACATTGTTAAATCTCTGTTGCTGACTGCGCCATCTATCATAAGTCGGAAGACTTAATTTTTATTTGGTCATTTCCAGGAGCACCAGGTACACCATCAGTGACCGATTGGGACAAGGACCACGTGGACCTCAAATGGACCCCGCCGAAGGAAGACGGCGGCGCGCCCATCGAGGGTTACATCGTGGAGAAGAAAGACAAGTTCGGTAACTGGGAGAAGGCTCTCGAGGTGCCCGCAGACAAGACCACCGCTACTGTTCCTGACCTTGTCGAAGGTCAAACGTATGAATTCAGGTTTGTCACTTTATTTTACTTTGTGTAGAGTTAGTTATTTACTATTTCGGTATTTCCGTTAATTTTGACAAAAATATTTTTTCTCTGTCGCATGTATTTACTGATTATTTTTTATTTATCATAATATGTTATGTTACGTACAGAGTGCGGGCGGTGAACAAGGCGGGTCCGGGCGAGCCCAGCGACAGCACGCACCCCATCGTCGCCAAGCCGCGCAACATGGCGCCCAAGATCGACAGGACCAACCTCATCGATATCAAGATTAAAGTCGGACAGAAGTTTGCCTTTGACGTCAAGGTGAGTCGTCATACTATAAATCAGGAATGTTACGGAGGTTCGATTTCGAAATATCGCAACTTCCGATTGCTTTTGCACTTTCGGTTCCGATGAAAGGAAGTGATATCGGATAGTCCTTTATCCTTTTGTCTCCAATTCCGATTTTGGTTCCGAGAAACGAAATTTAAGAAAAAATCGGTTCCGATTCCAATAACAATTCCGTTACATCCCTGCTATAAATATTAAGCATGTCAGTATACAGTTTAGTTTTTTTTATTTTTTGGTATAAATTTTGACGCTGGGAGTGAAATCCCTGGTGAAAAGTGGAACAGATAAAACATACTGCAGTCTTTGTATACTAACTATGTAGATTAAAATCACATTTCCTTTAGGTTTCCGGTGAACCAATGCCCGAGACGAAGTGGTTCTTAACCAAGAAGGAGGTGAAGTCGCACGGGGACATGAAGGTGCAGCACTCCGACTACAACACCAAGCTGTCGTGCAAGGCGGCTACGAGGGGCGACAGCGGCCGGTACACCATCACCGCGGAGAACGTCAACGGCAAAGACGTGGCTGAGGTCGAAGTGATCGTGCTCAGCGTGCCCAGCCCGCCTGGAGGACCTTTGAAGGTTAGTCTTTTACAGATATTTTTATTACTAGACCACAGCAGGATAGAGACTTTTACTTAATATTGGTGAAGATATGTTCCGTGGTGAAAGTAGAGGCACACTTCAATCTGTTCGCAAAACCTTACGAACTTCATCAGCCTATAAATCGTGTTGTACCAAATACATTCTTTATCTAATAATACTGTTCATTTGTTGTGCCTAACTTAATTTAAAGAATATTTAATTATCCAGTATTTACAGCAAACTTTCGTGTGTTTTCAGGTATCAGACGTGCACGCGAACGGTGCCAAGTTGTCATGGAACCCGCCGGCGGACGACGGCGGCCAGCCCATCGAGAAGTACGTGGTGGAGCGCATGGACGAGGCGACGGGCCGCTGGGTGCAGGCCGGAGAGACCATCGGGCCAGAGACCAGCCTGGCGGTGGACGGCTTGCAGCCCGGCCACAAGTACAAGTTCAGAGTGCGCGCGGTTAACAGGTACGTGGATTTTATATTAAATTGTTTTTTAATAAACGCGCCAGCACCCTCTTGTGGCATTTTAAAGGTGTTTTTTTAACTATTCAATGCTTAAACTTGTGTATCATCGTCAATAGTAGAAAGTTCCATATGTCAATTAATTATATGTTTACAACGTTTTGTGCATTTAAGTACGTATTCCAATATTATTTTTGTACTCAGACAAGGCAAGTCGGAGCCGCTCACGACGCCGCACGCTACTGAAGCTAAGAATCCATTCGACGTCGCCGGCAAGCCCGGCACGCCCAAGATCAAAGACTTCGACAAGGACTTTGTCGAGTTGGAATGGACCCGTCCGGAGACCGACGGTGGCGCCCCCATCACGGGCTACGTCATCGAGAAGAAGGACCGCTTCTCACCTGACTGGGAGGAGTGTGCTCAGGTATATTTGCATAACATGATATTGCGTACGTTAAAAAACCTTATATATACTTTTTAGTAAGAAAATTTAAACCTTTAATTTCTTTTCAGATCGAGGGCGACGTGACTTCTGGAAAAGTTCCCGATCTCATCGAAGGCAACACGTACGAGTTCCGCGTGCGCGCGGTCAACAAGGCCGGCAAGGGTGTTCCCAGCGACGGAACAGCGCCGCATCTCGCCAGGCCCAAGAACTTACCACCCAAAATTGACAGGAACTTCATGTTTGATATCAAAATCAAGGTCGGACAGAACTTCGACCTTGAAGTACCTGTGGCCGGAGAACCGACGCCCACCAAGGAATGGCTGCACGGCGATAACGTCGTTCTTAACACTGACAGGATCAAGATTGTCAATGACGCTCACGCCACCAAGTTCCGTGTGATCGACGCAAAGCGAGCAGATTCCGGAACCTACACCCTTAAAGCCAAAAACATTAACGGCACCGATTCTGCTACTGTCAAGGTGTTAGTAATGGATGTGCCCACTGCGCCGGAGGGACCGCTGCGTGCGGACGACATCACGAAGTCTGGCTGCTCGCTGCGCTGGCGGCCGCCTAAAGACGACGGCGGCTGTGAGATCACACACTATGTTGTCGAAAAAATGGACCAAGAAAACCTCCGCTGGGTGCCGGCGGGAGAAGTGCAAGGCTGCCACATGCGTATCGATCATCTGATAGAGGGACACGACTACAACTTCCGCGTGCGCGCCGTCAACAAACAAGGCGAGTCTCAGCCGCTAGTAGGACACGAACCGATCACAGCCAAGGACCCGTACGGAACACCTGACAAACCTGGCACTCCAGTCGTCAAGGACTGGGACAAAGATCACATGGACTTGGAATGGGTTCCACCCAAGAAAGATGGCGGCACCCCAATTACAGGATACATTATCGAGGCCAAGAAAAAGTACGGCCCATGGGAAGTCGCTGCCACTGTGCCTGGTAACCAAACCACAGCTACGGTTCCAGGGCTGCAAGAAGGAGAGGAGTATGAGTTCAGAGTTATTGCTGTTAACAAAGCAGGCAACGGTGAGCCCAGTGACGCGTCCACTCCGCAAGTGGCCAAAGCCAGGTTCTGTGCTCCACACTTCGACAAGATGCTGCTGGCTGACAAGACCGTCAAGGCTGGACAGCGCATACAGTATGAGATACCAATCGAAGCCTCCCCTAAGCCGACTGTCGAATGGCAGATCAACGGAAAAGTTGTTCAGCCATCTGATAGGATCGATATTCAAGTTTTGCACAACAGGGTTATCTTAGACATTCCATTCTCCGTTCGCGCCGATGGAGGAGTTTACAAACTGACATTGAAGAATGACCTCGGAGTATGTTCAGCTACGGCTCAAGTCACAGTACTGGACAAGCCGTCCAGGCCCGAGAAACCGCTCGTGGTCTCCGATGTTACCAAGGATTCGTGCTCACTGTCATGGAAGGTCCCGCTCGACGACGGCGGATCACCAATCTTGCATTATGTCATTGAAAAGATGGACTTATCTCGTGGTACGTGGTCGGATGCTGGCATGAGCACCTTCCTTTCCCATCAAGTGACAAGATTAATACACATGAAGGAATATTTGTTCAGAGTGAGCGCAGTAAACGCTATAGGCCAATCTGAACCTCTTGAATTGGACCGCGCTATAGTTGCGAAGAACGAATTTGACGAACCTTCTGCTCCTGGCAAACCCGTAGCAACAGACTGGAGCAAGGATCATGTCGACTTGGAATGGGCCGCTCCCAAATCTGACGGCGGTGCACCCATCACCGGGTACATTGTGCAAAAGAAAGAGAAGGGCAGCCCGTACTGGGTAAATGCCGTGCATGTGCCTCCTAAACAGACTAAGGCCACTGTACCAGATCTTATAGAAGGTCAAGACTATGAATTCAGAGTTATCGCTGTCAATCAAGCCGGACAATCCGAACCCAGCGAACCTTCCGACATTATCACTGCCAAAGACAGATTTGTCGCACCTAAGATCATCACACCACTTAAGGAGGTTCGTATCAAGGCCGGTCTTATATTCCACGTGGACGTCGACTTCATCGGAGAGCCCGCGCCAGACGTCAAATGGACGTGCGAGGGTAGAACTGTGGTAACCAACGAAAGAACTACCGTTACCTCGGTGGGACACCACACTATTATTCACACTGTAAACTGCAAGCGTTCAGACGCAGGCAAATACAACTTATTCTTGAAGAATGACTCAGGAACTGATGAAGGCAGCTTTGAACTGATCGTTTTGGACGTACCCGGAGCGCCGCAGCCTCCATTCGAGTACGAGGAGATCACTGCACAATCTGTTACATTATCATGGAAACCGCCGAAAGACAACGGAGGCAGTGAACTTACAGCCTATGTCATTGAAAAACGTGATCTCACTCATGGTGGCGGCTGGGTTCCGGCCGTTACTTACATCAACCCTAAATATACACACGCGACTGTTCCTCGTCTGTCCGAGGGTACCAAGTACGAATTCAGAGTGTTCGCTGAGAACTTGCAGGGTCGGTCCGAGCCTCTTGTGACCGACAAAGCTGTCGTTGCTAAGAATCAATACACTGTACCTGGAAAACCAGGAAAACCAGAGCTCGTATCTGCGGATAAGGACCATATTAAGATTAAATGGTCATCGCCTATCTCCAACGGTGGCTCTAATATTCTGGGCTACGACGTCGAAAGAAGAGACAAAGCTACAGGCAGATGGATCAAGGTCAATAAGGAACCTGTTAGATTCAACGAATATGAGGATGACAGGGTACAAGAAGGTCACCAGTATGAATACAGAGTATCCGCTGTCAACGCAGCCGGACCTGGCCAGCCTTCTGAGCCATCCAACGTTATCATTGCTAAACCTATGAAAGAGAAACCGAAGTTATCTCTCGATCACCTCATCGGCCGTAAGATCAAGGTCCGCGCTGGTGAACCGATCAACATTAACATTCCAATCGCCGGTGCACCGACACCGAAAATCACCTGGACCAAGGGCACCATCCCGCTCGTTCCTTCACACAGACTGTCCGCTGAGACGAGTCCCGATGAGACTAAGCTTAGCATCGAGAAGTCCACCAGAGACGACGCAGGCAAATATACTATCACTGCAACTAATGAATATGGAAAAGATTCAGCCGACATCGAGGTTATTGTTGTCGATAAACCTGGTGTACCCAAGGGACCACTGGCATGCACACCTGTTACTCATGAGACCATGAGTCTTACTTGGTTGCCGCCCACAGATGACGGAGGCAGTGAAATCACTGGCTACGTCGTCGAGGTTGCCGAATTCGGTGTCAACGATTGGCGCACTGTCGCCGGCTTCTGTCCAAAGTGCTCATTTACTGTTAAGAATTTAACAGAGGGTAAGAAATACGTCTTTAGAGTACGAGCTGAGAACTTGTACGGACTCTCCGAACCGCTGGAGAGCAAGCCGATTATCGCTAAACTGCCTTTCGATCCACCAGATGCACCAGACACGCCTAAGATCACTGGCTACAGTTCAAACAGCTGCTCCCTCGAATGGCAGCCGCCGACCAACACCGGTGGAAAGCCTATTACTGGTTACAACGTCGAGAAGAGGGAACGCGGCGGTGAATGGGTGAAGGTTAACAATTATCCTACTCCCAACACGTGTTACACCGTCCAAGACTTACGCGAGGGTAACCGTTACGAGTTCCGCGTCATCGCGGTCAACGAAGCCGGCCCAGGCAAACCAAGCAAACCGACCGAACCTATTATTGCACAAACTCAAAGGCTCAAGCCCAGCGCGCCCGAGGCGCCTAAACCCGACAGAATCACTAAAGACTCGGTCACGCTCTCGTGGAGACCACCAAAGAGCGACGGCGGAGCTAAGATTAAGGGCTATATCATCCAACAGAAGGCGAAGGGCGACAAAGACTGGAAGGATGTTAACGACACACCTATCCCGAGCCTCGTTCACACGGTACCCAAACTTAAAGAGGGCGAAGAGTACCAGTTCAGAGTCATCGCCGTTAATGAAGTCGGCAATTCGGAGCCCAGCAAACCGACTGCCGACATTACGATTGCGGAACAACCGAACAAACCTTGCATGGATCTCGGCGGTGTGCGCGACATCACAGTGCGCGCGGGTGAAGATTTCTCTATTCACGTGCCATACACCGGCTTCCCGCAACCGACCGCGTCCTGGTTCGCCGACGATAACCTGCTCGACGTCGATAGAGACTCGAGAATATTCCAAAAGATCACGCCGGACTCAGCTTCCCTCGTGGTTAAGAACGCCAAGCGATCGGATGGAGGCCAGTACAGATTGCAACTCCGCAACCCGTCCGGATACGACACGGCCACTATCAACGTGCGCGTGCTCGACAGACCCGGCAAACCTGAAAACCTTCGCGCCGACGAATTCGAAGGCGAAGCGCTTACACTCTACTGGAACCCTCCGAAAGATAACGGAGGAGGAGAGATCACAAACTACGTCGTGGAAAAACGCGAAGCTCGTTCTCCCACTTGGACCAAGGTATCCGGGTACGTCACGACACCGTTCCTCCGCGTAAAGAACTTGACGGTCGGCAGGGACTACGAATTCAGGGTCATGGCTGAAAACCAATACGGCCAATCGGAACCGGCACAGACGACCGAGCCGATCAAAGCGAGACATCCGTTCGACCCGCCCGGCCCGCCCGGCGTCCCGCGGTCCGTCGAGACCACGGAGTCGTCTATCACAGTCACGTGGTCGAAGCCGCGCAACGACGGCGGCTCCCCGATTACCGGATACATCCTCGAAAAGAGGCTCATCACCGAAGACAAGTGGACGAAGGCGTGCCACGCGCACATTCCCGACACGACGCACCGCGTGGCCGGCCTCATCGAGGACCACGAATACGAGTTCCGCGTGAGCGCGGTGAACGCGGCCGGGCAGGGCCCGCACTCGCAGAGCTCGGACGCGATCCGCGCCTGCGCCCCGCCCAACTGCCCGCGCATCACCAGCGACCTCAGCCTGCGCGACATCACCGTCATCGCCGGCGAGGAGATCAAGATCACCGTGCCCTTCACCGGCAACCCGAGACCGAAGGTAACATTGTCACATACTACAAAGAAACAATTCTAATGGGATAACTTTTTGAAGATAAAGTATTTTTCATTAGTTAATTCCTATAAACATTATTCTCCATACATTCTCAGGTATCATGGATCGTTAACAACGACGAAGTATTCCCCGACACCCGCATCCGTTTCGTGACATCAGACCGCGACACCGTGTTCCTCAACAGCAGCGCCAAGCGCTCCGACACCGGCTCCTACACCGTGCAGCTCGTCAACAGCGAGGGCTCCGACAGCGGCACCTGCAGGGTAAGTCACTGCAATTGTTATTACCTTGTTATGTGTAGCTGGGCGTAAATGTATTCAGGACTCGTCAAAAATATTGACGGGAATAATCCATAAATTTGCTCCCTTCGTGACAATATGTATGGATGGAAGAAGTCTTGGTGTAATATAGAATGATAGAATAATGCATCTGTAACCTTCATTTGCAAATTTATGTTATATACAATAAATTTTCTTTAGTAATAATCGAAAGGAGGGGAACATACAATAGGACGTATAATGGATGATTGTGGCTTACAGTTTTTTAATTAGCAACATTCCACAGGTGCTGGTTGTAGACAAGCCATCGCCACCAGTGGGTCCACTGGACTGCTCCGACATCACGCCGGACACGTGCACACTGTCATGGAAACCGCCGCTGGACGACGGCGGCTCGCCGATCACCAACTACATTGTGGAGAAGCTGGATAACACTGGCGTTAGTACCAACGTTTTATTCAATGAAAATTAGTGTGTATATCTGAGTGTCCTTTGTTGATAGCAGTGCGAAACATAAATGTGTTTCTATACGTGTTTCAGTTCAAATCCAAGCTATATGTAAACAGAAACAGCAAAATTACTGACATGAATTAAAAATAATAAATGCTATATACTTAATAGATGTTACTAATATAAATGCGTACGTTTGGATGGATGGATCGATTGTTACTTTGTTATAAAGTATCTCCAGAGCGATTTAATCGAATCTGGCTGAAATTTGGTATAGTAGAACATAGTCGATAGCGACATCTAGTGGTTTTTAAGTTTAAGTTTAGTAAGGACTATTAATTTTATTTTCTTAACTTACAGGTATGGTCCAAGATATCTTCGTTCGTCCGCAACTGTCATTACAATGTAATGGGATTGGAACCTAATAAGAGGTACACGTTCCGGGTTCGTGCTGAGAACCAATATGGCGTCTCGGAGCCTCTCACTATGGACGACTCGATCACTGCCAAGGTTTGTAGTGTCTCGTTATTAATTTAAAAAAAAAACATTAATATAAATGTAAAGTTGGAAAGTCAAAAAGGAATACTGTATTTTCTTCAAGTTACATGTTCTCGAAAAAACTAAACTATTGAAACCAGTAAAAAACGTTAAAGAATCAAAATCTAGTTCAAACATTCAAGATGCAATCTTAAAGAGACGGTGTACAGAATATAGTCTGCTACTCAATGTTTATAGTATTCAAGTTAATGAACGCGCTTTTATTATTCTTTTGTTCAAATATCTAAGTATGCTTAACGCTTGTTTTCATTAATCCAGTCCGAATGAAATCCGAATCCAGCGCTGGATAACAACTATAAATGTAAACTGGTTGTAATGTTGGTACTTTTTGTTCAGTATTCGTTCACGGTGCCGGACGCGCCGGGCATGCCGCGCGTGCTGGACTGGGACGGCTCCACGGCGACCGTGTCGTGGGACCGGCCGCGCTCCGACGGCGGCGCGCGCATACAGGGCTACAAGGTCGAGTTCAGAGACGTGCAGGACAGCGTCTGGTCCAGTGCTGATTATCTCGTCAAGGAATGTAATTACCAGGTCAGTGGGATGAAAACAATATAAAATATATTATAATTCAATAAATCTTTAATTAACTAGTGATATGATTTGAAAAGGTGATAATGAACCTATTGAATTCAAACAATTGCTTGTTGTTTACACTTAATGTACCTTGTTGGCCAGGCTTACAACTTGGAACCCGGACACGAGTATGAGTTCCGCGTGCGCGCCAAGAACGCAGCGGGCCTGAGCAAGCACTCGGCGAGCTCGGCGCCGTTCCGCGTGCGCGCGCGCGCCTCCCCGCCCTCCGCGCCGCAGGGCCCGCGCGTGCTGCGCGTCGGTCGCAACTACGTCGACCTAGTGTGGCAGCCGCCTGCGAGCGACGGAGGTATAACTAACGAAATAACTGTTCCCTTAACTGTCTAACTTAAATCATAATAACGGGTTTTTATAGGATAGTCAGTCACTAATACAACACTAAAAGTTTACATAAGTATTTATAGATGAATCAACATTTACTATCCACAGTGATTGGTTGAAATTTTTCTAAATGTAAACATATTTTGGATAAAGGTGACCGAGGACTGATCATCTTGGCAATCTTTGGGATGTCATTAAATTTTCTTTCTTTACTTTTTATTTCACGGGTCAGACTTGATTTTTCTACGTATACGTTACGTGTCCAGGTTCACGTATCACCGGCTACATAATCGAGCGGCGCGAGGTGAGCAGCTCCGTGTGGCTAAAGTGCAACGAGTACAACGTGCAGGACACCAGCTACACGGCGCTGCAGCTGCACGAGCGCGCCGGCTACGAGTTCCGTATCATCGCTGTCAACGCTGCCGGTGAGAATAGATTACTTCTGGAATTCCGTTGAATTATCTTTCATACTATGCTTATAAAACACTTTTATATTTTTAGACGTTATTTGGTAGATTTCAGCAACCATTAGACAAGTACTAATAGTAGAGATACATGTTCAGGTAAATCGGAGCCATCCAGCTGCACGACCCCAGTGCGTACCGGCGAGGAGGCGGGCGGCGTGAAGCCGGAATGGCTGAAGCCGCTGCCGGCTATACTCACCGCGCCGCTGGGCCGCCCCTACACGCTCCAGTGCCAGGCCAGTGGCACGCCCGTGCCTACCGGTCGCTGGTTGAAGAACGGCCGCGAGGTTGTACTTGGCGCCAGGTACATCGCGGAATCTCGTGAGGGCACGCTAAAGCTGAACATCCTGGAGGTGGCGGATGGTGACGAGGGCGATTATACATGCGAAGCTATTAACAGCCTCGGATTCATCTACTGCATCGCACATCTTAAGATTGGAAGTAAGTACATTAGAGTCAACATCTTCATATCCATTTATCATTTCTAGTTGGTCGTACTTCCTCTCCCATTAAAGTACAAATTTATAAAATGTTCTAACTTCATTGGTCTTTAACGTAGCCTTTCAGGCTATAAGAAGTAACATTAGATCTAAAATTCAATTATATTAACAAAAAAAACATAACCTTCTTCTAGATCGGTAAGATGTATGGAGTTATGGTGAAGGAATTATTGACTGAATGAACCAAAAAAAAAATGTTTCCAGGTCCACCTCGCATCACGCGCATGCCGGGTGATCTGCACTTGCCCGAACACGACAACACGAAGATCAAGATTCTGTACACTGGCGACCAGCCCGTCGACGTGACGTTGTCGCGTGACGGCCGCGTGCTATCCGAGACGCCGCACTTCAAATACACCGTGTTCGATGACTACATTCTCATCTTTATCAAGGATATTACTAAAGATGATATGGGTAAGTAGAACTTATAAATAAGTTATTTTCTCGTCCCTTAATTTGTTAATCCCTTAATCGTTATATTATCTTTTTTCCAGGTATATACAAACTGACGATCAAGAACCATATTTTAAATGTACCTGCAATGGACGTAAGTCTGGTATCCCATGACATATAACCTCATTGACCGAAGTACAACAG
>JAODUI010000016.1:2709899-2720275 GCA_027563995.1 Papilio gigon | reverse complement strand
TGTTAAGCCATATAACCAATTATGTAATTGTGTCGACGAGCCTATTAAATAAATAAATAAATAAATAAATAAATAAAATAAATAAAAAAGAAAATGTTTTCATACAAGAAACTTATAAGACCTCGTTGCGATTCCTTCCCAATACTAATAAATAACAGCGAAATTTACTGATGTATTCGAAATTTGTTTATTGTAATATTTCATTGTCCAAACTTAAGCCTCCTTGTTTGTATGAGTTGAATGGGGTGAATAGAAGTTTTTGATAGACTCAGCGTAATTTAAATACTGGAGTGAAAGTTAAACTGGAGGCCAAGTCAATCGGTACATAATATAGTGATGTGACTATGCTTCACATTTTAATATCGACCCATATCTATCGATAATTTTAGGGACCGCATACTGAGATAAACATTGGGCAAGGCCTACGTCCAGCAGTGGGACGATAAAAACTGTTGATGGTGTTACACATGTGAAGCACACACAATAATAATTTAAAAATATTTTGCAATTACATTCTAATCATTAATTATAATAATTCAATTAAAATTCAAATAAATGTTTATTTATCTTAATATTTTTTATTACAAAACTTCAATAGACCAACAATATTTTTAATCAAACTAAATACAATATTGAAAAAAACTAAAATTCACTACGTTGATACAGTTAAATAAAAATTTAACACACATGGAGGGAATGGAATATAATAAAGACGCCAGTTTACAATGTAAATATACATATTTAATCAATAAATGTTATAAATATGATTAGAGAGTTACTAGTTTCGACAAAGCAACCGCAAGTCGTGACTGCTTCGACTGTCTAATGAAGTAATGGACCAGTCGGCCGAGTTGGCCCCAACAATGTCATGAGACCATCTTTGTTGTGTCTACACTGCGGCGGCAGGAGACCGGAGCGTTCACTCTTCGATGCACGCCTTTAATGGCTCCATTCATTCGCAAATCTTCTATACATAGTTAAAGCTATACTATATCTTATATGTGATTAAATAAATATTAAAATTCGTTCATAATTATTTTTACGATACATACACCTATCTACAAGTGATTTAAGTTGATATGATTTGTTCAGTTTTTATAAATTTTGAAACATCACGGATGGCCTTTAATTAGAAAATAATAAAATAGTGCAGTAAAAGACAACATTGGTACTAGCTAGGTGTTTATAAATGCTTCACCATAGTAGTATAACGGCCGGCGACTTCTTGAACAAAAAGCGACGTAGTAGGGGAAAGTTCCCGCACGTATATTTTAGGCGCGGGAGCAGGGATCGGCTGATTAACCCATAGAAGGGTCCGCGTCCCTGTGCCCCGCTAGAGATCGAAAAATCGACTACTGCGCAACTAAATGTATTGTTCAAGTTCTTTGCCGTGTGCTATACTATACTATCAAAGTGAAAGACCGTTCTCTAGATGGCGTTAAATTTAATTGACAAAACAACCAATAAAAATTACAAGTTAGTTTAGTTAAACTTTAATTTATGATGTAACCGTGTACATTGCTAGCAATTAATTCTCAACGATGTTAAAGAGGGTAGTCATAGAGAAACTCAAGCTTTGAGAATGTCATTGTTCATGAATTAACTGCACCTGAGAATAATTGCGAGAAGCTCACACCATCAGTTAGTTGAGCTCTAAACTACGCTTCGTAATTCTTTAATTATGTTTCTATACTAGACTGAAGGGAGATAGAAAAAAAAATCAAAGACATCTACTAGTTTTAAGAGAAATATATTTTTGATACGTCAATGAAGTTTTTTTTTTGCATTGATAAACTTTTATTTATATTTACACGTCTTAGTCTGTGCGGAATTAAAAAAAAACTTTTTTAAGTAGTTTTTCTACCAAATTGTGTATCAAATTTCATTTAGATTTATTAACAAAGAACCATCCATCCATACTTTTGCATTGGAAAGAAGTAAGATTTGTTTAGATTTAAATATCACTCTTTGTTATAATACAATGTTCTCTAAGGGTTTTTTGATCAATTCCAATCGTCTTATATTTAAGAATGTTTCCTATCTTCTAGGCGTAGAAACTTGATCAACAATTCCTTTGTACATTAAGTCTGCGATTGTGGCGAGGCCGGGCGCCGCAAAACGTACTGGAGGTCAGTTGGACCCGGCTAATTCGTACAGCCTACCGTACATCCTTTGTAGTCACCCTGCTATATTAGAACGTACAACGTTGAAAATCTTTTATTTATAAAGGTTTTATGACACCCATTTTTATGGCCATTGTTTTTGATAAGGGAAAACTAGATGGCGTTTTTATAAATAACGTTTTATTTTGAATGAATCCTTTTTTGATATTTTCTTTAGTTAATAACCGTGAATATTTGATTGGCATAAATTTTTCATTATTACGTAAGTTACTTAACAAAAATGTTCGTGTATGAACTTGAAACAAGGAAACTTCTTCAAAGACCTTCGGTATTGAAGTTTGAAAACTAAAAGCAAAAAGATTGTTAGAAGTGAACGCTTTTCTTAAGTTCTTTAATTACAACATAAATAAATGTTGGCCGCCATCCCCACCATTTGGCGGGGGATTTTATTGAAAAAGTTTTCTAAACCTGTAATATTAACACGATGCCGCCTTTGTTATGTATTTTACCGTCCAACATCGCCTTTTACGAAGATGAGTATGGATCAACAAAGTTAGGTTAGCTCACTAGCGCCCCCACTCCTCCCTTCAACATTAAAAAGTAACAGTTGCATATTTTCTGACACAACTAACCTCCATAGTAACACTATTCTTACCGCTTAAATTTTTAACACTGGCAACACCTTTTAAAAACCAGTACCGGGGCGTATTTTTTTAAAATAAATTGAGCGTTAAAAGCATAGATTCATCACATAATTTCAGAAATAAAATTAAAAACGCATCTTCCAAATTCACATTAAATACGTTAAACATAGAGTATAAGTAAAAGTGTTTTAATACAGATTAAAAATATAGCGTGATAATATTGCGTGTTGCGGCGGGGCTCGGCGAGCAGTAATGATTACATGAAACAGTTGCTCGTATGAACAAAGAGTTCATCGCTGGGGAACTGCTCTAGAAATTACATTTTATTTACGGATACTTATAACGCCATTAAATATGGCCGCCATTTTGTTTTCTACCATTTGACACTAGATACTTCAAAATGGCGTAACTATTTCATTGCATTTATTTTCGACAATACTTAATTTAAAATCAATTACAACATATTGATACCTACTCCGATGCTCAAAAGTGCGGCGAAATAAAAAGTTCAGAAGTCCTTTGTTAAGAGTATGTTTTCATTTACAATACTTTATTAACATTTATTAATTTCTTCTATATGTTATAAATCTGTGGATGGAAATGTTGATATTGTACTGTAATTCAATAATAAAAAAAAGAACCTATGCGGTAAGTATAATGTGAGGAAAAATGTAAATTTGACTTTGTATTTCCTGTGTGGCTTTTTTTTAGGTTATATTAAAAAATAATAAAGAGAATACTTTCGAGTTATAACAAGCTTTAAAGGTTTTTGCGGTGGAGGTTTTATACTCTGTGAATTTATTATAATGCATGCTCTGATTACCTTTGAGTCTTTTATTTTGATGTTTTCTTTGTATAAATTTTTTCGTATTACTTAAAATTTGTTGTACTATTAGGTAATTCGTAACACGAGCGTACATAAATCAACTGTTTGTTAAACATCTTACATTAATTTATAGTCATTCAAGATGTTTGTATTTTAAAAAAATAAAGTAATACGACATTCAGATTATTAACGTCATTAGTGTAATAAAAAATCGGAAATCTATCTATATATATATAAAAATGAATTGCTGTTCGTTAGTCTCGCTAAAACTCGAGAACGGCTGAACGGATTTATCTTATCTTGGTCCTGGTATGTTCGTGGAGGTTTAGGGAAGGTTTAAAAGGTGAGAAAATTTAGAAAGACCCCCGTGAAAGCCTTAAAAATAGCGCTTTTCCGTTTCCCATACCTTTCTTACGGTGAAGGAAAACATCGTGATGCAACCTGCACATATTCGGCGAAGAAATTCAAAGATATGTGAGAAGTCAACCAACACGCACTGGACCAGCGTGGTTGACTATGGCCTGGTCACCCCTAATAGGGTAGACTCTGAGCCCCTCGATGGGGATGTATAGTGAGCTGATGATGATGATAATGATACCTTTTTTCGAGGAGGAAATGTTTTTTGTATCTTCTAATAAATTCAAAAATCTGTTTATTTATTGCCTTTAAGGCGAAACAGAGTTCGCGGGGTCAGCTAGTGTTTAATAATTAATATAATATCGACTCCATTCCAGCATCTTCGTCTCTCGCTCGGTACATTATCATCGAGCGCTTTATCGTTTATTTGCGCGATCGCCACAAACTGATTTAAGGCGCGTGTGTCTTCGGTTCGATTCCGCGCCCCGCGCTCCTAAATACACCTATATGTTAACAATATTACATAATCAGTTATAATCACCTTTACGTTTATACGAATAGAGTTTAAATTGTTTTAATGAAACTGTAGAAATAATTATGTAAATGTAATAACAATTTAAATCGAGTTAGATAAGCGTAGGATGGATTTAATTGTAAATTACAACACCAGCAAATTACTTGATATTTTCTCTGGCTGTTCTCTTCTCTGCTATATGGAAAGTGATAAAATATTGTACTGTATTAGATTTAAGATTACAAACAATTTTATATATAGCGTTTGAAAAATTAAATGAGTATATTAAGGGAACGGCTTAACTCACGTGTAAATCGATGTCGGTACCGACAGTGAGCGACGGGCCGCGACCGCGCTGTAGTACCAATCCCACTCACCCTGAAGATGAGCCTCCGATGGACTCGAAACTAGTCGGTAGCGACACCGATTTACACGTGAGTTAAGCCGTTTTATAAGTAGTATAGTGAAATGTCTCACGAAAGTTTTAATAACTTAATATTAGGGGAAACAGTGATAGAAAAATTGAGAAGCAAAATGGTGCTATGGACATGTTATGCGAAGATGATGAACACGTAAAAAAGAAGGTGATGAATGTGGCTGTGAAGGTGTGGATGGATTGTGTGAAAGACGATATGCGTAAGGGTGTGAGTTCAGATATGAGCTGACGGAGATGTATGGAGTACATTGCTGACTCTCCGGAGGGAATAAGGCCAGTTTGTTGATGGTCAGTGTTTGAAATACTTGACTAATTAATACGCATCTTCATTTCACAGATATAGAAAGCCTACGTTCATCAATAGATTTAGTCATTTACTCTATAATAGTAATTAGATTGTGATACCTTAACGGGGTCTATAAACATAGAGCGCTGACCCCAACACTATTGTCTCTGGCCACACAAAGCCAGTTTAAAAAAGTTCCCGATTGAAAAAAGGTCAGATATTCCTTCATTGTGGACCTGTCATTGATCATTTTTTTGAAAAAAAAAAAAAGAAAAAAGACGACTTAAAGAAATTCCGTCCGCGTTCAAATTGAATTTTGCCCCAGACTGGTATAAATACGGTCGGACAATGTTTTTCGTGGTTTCTGGTTTTCTTGACGGTTCTTTGTTGTGGGTTTTTTTTTGCGGCGATTGTGTGTAACACACGCTTTAAGTGGACGCGCTCAAGATTTAGTTAAGTTATGTTATGAAGTTCATTTGGTAAGATTACTAATATTTTAGAAATGTTTCGATACATTATTGTTAGGATTTATCTCCGGTACAGCTTTATGGATATGGATGAAATCTTAACTTCTAAACCAAATTATTATTATTTATAGAATTTCAAATTATCAGTTTAAGTTAATTTTTATATAATTGAGAGTTAACCATCACAGAAATTCATACCGAGGATGAAACGGAAGTGTTATCGGAATCGAAATCGGAACCGAAAGTGAAAATTCAATCGGAATAACCGATCTTACGGAATCGAACTTCCGTGACACTTCTCATATGGCTCGCGACTTATCATGGTGATCTCGAAGATATTGAAGCGTCATTAGCCTAATGGTTAAGAGTACGGACTTCCGAACATATCTCCGATTTGAATCCAAACCTAAAGCTTAGTTGGTAGTACTCGGCTGTGACAAGTTTCGAAATCCAACGAGCGTAAGACCTGGATGCACAACGCCAGAGTACAAAAGCACGACCCAAGCCTTCCTAGACCTACACCTACGACTCCTCAGGCCGGTTGTACTCTGCGCCATGCGACCAGACCTTTAAAACACAGTTCAGGTTTGCGTGTCACCTGAGATCCCACTCCCGGAGGTAGCAAGGTTCGACGTTGACGGACACGTCACTGAGGACATCATCAGTACAAAAGAAATATTATTAAATTTAACAAGAATTTACTAATATGAAAATATAATAACATCGGTATATACTAGAAGACTATGCGTTTCATGTTATGCAGAACACTAGAGATAAATTAGCAGATTTCGTTAGCACGGAGCGAGCTCGGTCTATAAATACAGCGGCCAATGACAAAGGGGTACAAACGTACAGAGCGACGTACCTACAACAATGTTCGTCTTATTTATAAGTAAAATATGTCGAACATCCGCGCGATGGCGCTGCCTTCACCCGTACATATGAATTTTATGAATCGAGAACTGCACTACAGTGGAGTCGATAATGCTAAATATAATTATTTATAAGAAAGAAACTTGCGATCATTGAGTTCTAAGTTGTAAGTCTGAGTGTCAATTTGTTTTAACAGTAACCCATGGTGACCCGAGCACGGTAATATAGGACATTAGTACGTAAAATGAACTTGTAAATCATTACAAGTTTACGAAGGATTTTTAAGGTCATATCAGTTTGATTCGATCAAGTAATATTAACGAGATGAGTGCAGTGTTTTTAAGTAATGGATGTGAAGAAATCAGAACTGTTAGATATGTTTATGGTCCGTTCTAAATGCAAAATTTGTAGCAACATATTTGTAATTAATATTAGTTGCGGGCGACTCCGCGGCGCGGCGCTGCGGCGCGGCCGCTCGCGGCGACGTGCGTCGATTTATGCCGATACTCGATAATTAAAAACAATCCGCCATATTGTTTTTTGTATTTCGTTTTATTCCCCCTTTCTGTACGTCCCTCATTTGATTGTCTTACTTTTGGCCTTTTTTCCCCGCGATATTTAAAGAGCTTCGCCGTTTTTGCATTAACCCCCGCTATCGGATCGTCTCGACCGCTTTTGTATAGCATTGAGACGTTTTAATTTATATTTTTATCGTTTACGTTTAAACGTGTCGGCCGCTCGGGCCCGCGCTCCTTTGTGCCTGCCATCGGCTGCTTGCCGCCGCGAGTAGACACACCCAACGACTTTTCACTTGCAAACATCAAACTTTTTATGTCAATTGGAAAGACTCCGACATCTTGTCAATTAGACGACAAAGTTTTATGTGCCGACACAGTTATTTGACCTTGGTGGTCATAAGTGAAATTAAACTAAATCATTAGCGCCCTCTATACTGTAGCCGTCATGACATTGCTATGATAGACGCTGTCGCGGTTAGTACTGTCAAAATATGTATAAGACAGTTCGACAAGGTAACAGTTTTTGTGATAGCGACAGAGGGCGGTAGTGAGTTGTTATGATTTAGTATGACTCATCTCAATTGGTTACCGTTCTATACATTTATCCCCACAGTCCCAAAGCCAAATGAGGTGAATGTTTAAATTCAAAGGTTACGTTTTCTATTACGAAATTAACGTATGTTTTTTTTATCTGTACCATAATTATCTTTTGTTGTCGAAGAGTTATGTCCTCATCCGAGTTAGATAACGAACTTCTATTGTATTCAGTAGTTTATTTGAACTAAAAACCGCCAATATTGACCTTTGATACAAAAAAATAAATTTTGCACTTTTTGAAATTCGAACAGAAAAAGTATTCCGACAAAAACGTCCAGGTGCAGTAAAGGGTTGCTCAGTATCTTCCTTCCCTTTCTAATTCAATATATTTATACTCCATCTCGCTCTGTAACCCTTTACGAAAGGGTGGAGTTTTTTTTCGGGTCAAATCTCGTGTTTTCTCATTGATTCATTTTTTTTTTGCTTCATAATGAGATATTGTATTACAAACTTTTATTGGAACTTTAAAGTTTTGTATGTGTGTGTATGATGTGCATGTGTTAATATGAAATACTAATAGACCAGAACTTCTTGTACCATTCTAATCAAGCCAGTTTATCATAGTCGAATGGCGGGATTCGAACTCTTGACCGCGTATTCGGAAATCCGGGCTGTTAACCATTAGACTATTGGTGCTTCAACATTGAACAAAGGTTTGATTTTAAACAAAACTGTTGTAGGAACAGAGTGTAAAGTCTAATCTGTATGAACAATTAGCATCTATTGACGTGTTTTAAACAGATAGATGTGCCTAATTCAAATGATACGACCATTCGTCTCGGTCTGCCCGCGCGGGCCCACGCACTGTGATTTTTGTAACGAAACATACTTCCAATAACAAACGACTATCATTACCAACTCGCCTCCAAACTAAGAACAAGGAAACTAACGGTGCTGTTCTGTAAACATACACACAAAAAAAAATATATCTTCAATTGTCTTCAAGTACGCCTACGACTCGAGTATTGAATACGCGCGAGAAAATATATAATTAAATAGAATTGTAATTGTGTAATATGCGCTAGCGACGCCATCTTCTGAACATCTGTTGTCAACACACCTGAGCTCAACTAGGATCGTCCGTCTCTGTCTGACGGCGTTAAATGACGTGTGTGCGAGCGGGACGGCTGCAGTAAATCAGTTCGGTGGAGATGTGGAAGTGACAAAAAACTCACGCTTCCTGTGTCTTTCGTATCATTTGAAAAAGGAATAATGTTTTTATAGTACAATCAAAAGAAGCAGATGCGACATTTAAATATTCTTTTAAAGCAGTCCCGCGTCAAATTGTCTTTATTATTCATTTTAACATTAAATTAAAAATGTTAAAGTATATTTCATATTTTTAAGTGAAATCACCAAACTAAGCTGTAACGTAGTGTGTGCCGTATTAACCAAACTTTTTTGTTTTTATAAGTAATTCTCTCATTACTTGAAGAATTAGCTATTAATTTAACAAGCTACGAGTAAATGAAACAAACATAAAGCAAAAGAAAAATATGATAATGTGTAGTCTGTTAATTTTACTTATACTGCATAAGCCGCGGAGTTTTGACGTATTCCATACAATGTGGACTTTTTAACAATTCGAAAATAGAATGTTTTTAACGTAACCCTTCCATATTTGACATAAAAAAAGAGTTTTTATATTTAGAGCGGTGCGCGGCCGGCATGTCAATGTGCTTCTTTTGAATCGAAGAACTCGGAATGGTCGGCGCCGATTCCAAATTCGAAATGTGTATTAGAAATAACGGTTTTTCTTCCGTTTTATGTTTCCATTTTTTCTTTTTTTTTTTGTTTCGACAACACTTAAAATGTCGCAAAACAGCACACTGAATGATATTAAGCAACTTGTCACAATTCTTTCCTTATTTGATACGATCACAAGAAGCGTTGCAAATCTTTTTAGTAGCAAAATATATCGTTTACAAATCTTTATCAAGAACAATTTTTATTTTAATCATCATCAGCTGTCTGCCCACTGGTGGACATAGGCCTATGCCTTCCACAGTATGCTGTCTCCTGCATCCAACGACTTCCTGCCATCCCCACGTCGGTCACCCTGAATTTTTTTACTATCTTAAAAACACCTCATTATTATTATTCAATTACTATTTTAGACAGTAAAAGTTATAACTTAGCTATAGTATAAATAATTTAAAGTCTTTCAAACTTCCAGTTTTTTTCCCCAACCTTGAATTTGACGGCAAAAAAAGAAACTGTCACTGGATCATAGAATTACAGCTATCAGCGATCTCAAAGATACGGAAGGGCACACAATAAATCACGTAGTCGATAGAAACCGTACGAGAAAGGGGTAATTTTATATTAAAAAGCGTTCGTTACAAAGTAATATTTTGACAAAACTGCGGAGTCATGTTACGTACGGGTGTGGGTAGGATTAGAAAAAAAAATACAAATGTTTTTTTTTTATTATCACAGGATGTGAGAAGTAACGTTACACAGAAAACGGAACTATTTTTTATGTCTCGTGATAAATTGTCAATAAATTATTTACAGAAACGATTAATCGATTTTGAATCGATTTAAATAAATAATATTTATAAATAAGTATTCCAATGTCAGAGTTTCGGTGGCGCAGTTGTTAAGCGCTTGACCGGACCGGACTGTATTCGACATTGTCCAGGTTCGATCCCCGCTATGTACCAATGTGTTTTTCCATTTTCGAATTGCATATGTACATTATTCGACGCTCTTACGGTGAAGGAAAACATCGT
>JAODUI010000016.1:2671836-2685623 GCA_027563995.1 Papilio gigon | reverse complement strand
TTTGGAGCACACATTTATAACACAACTGGCAACCCACAACCGAGCGGATTAAAAAAAAAATAGTAAGCAACCTATCTTGTATTCCAGCCAGTATCTTTGTGTTAAATTTCACATAGATCTATTTAACTGTTTTGGTGGTAATTGGTAATCAACCAACCATAGGGAGTTGACAATTTTGTTGACATTTTTCTCAGTCTTTCGATTCGTCGTCAAAGTTGTATGACATTCAAAGTATATGTTGTATGTATGGGTACGTTTTGAAGTCCGATAGTTCCATCAAAAGGCTCCTTGTGGCAGAGGAGAGTAACCCAATATAAGCTGCAAGTATACTCGACACAGCTTAAACAACTGGCCGACCGTTTTAAAAGACATATGTTTATCTTATAATTATTGGCGCGCATGTGTGCGTGGGGCGTGCACGTGTGCGTCACAAACGTGTAATTAAAGTATGGAAATAGTAATACAGATACGTTTTGAAGTGTTTTCTCTATACATTCGAGTGGCTGGGAACACGCCCGTGTCGACGACCTCTAAAATTTTGTTCACTTCTATTATAATAACAGCTCTGTTTACTTCTGAAGCCATGTTCCCTTTCGAGGATTCTCGAAATATCGTCTCAATAAACTCAACTATAAAAAGGTTTAAAGGAATTTTATGCTTTCGGATGTTTCTCCGAATCGCCGTATGAATATTTTAGTAATGCATAAAGTTTTGTTTTTTTTTTTTTATTATTATTACAACAGCAGATGTGGGTAGACGTAGAAAAAAAAATTATTACCGGTAACAAGTCCGACGAGTAATTTGTCTGCTTGTTGCGAAATTTGATACGGAGGAGGTCGTTAATCTCGATGTTATAGGAAAGTGTGTTTGTTTCAAATAATATACGTTCGTTTCGAAACTGGACCGACTTATGACGTCCGACCTCGAACACTATAAACATTTTTATAATTTACACCATTACCAAAGCTTAAGGAAAAACTTTCGTGAGCTTTTACTCAAATTCTAAATACGATGAATGGACAGGATTAAAAAAAAATGATAATAATAGCAGATTTTTATTCATCATCATCAGTTCACTATACATCCCCACCGAGGGGCTCAGAGTCTACCCTATTAGGGGTGAATAGTTCATAGTCAACCACGCTGGCCCAGTGCGTGTTGACTTCACACATATCTTTGAATTTCTTCGCTGATATGAGCAGGTGTCATCAGGATGTTTTCCTTCACCGTAAGAGCGTCGGATAATGTACATATGCAATTCGAAAATGGAAAAACAATTTGGTACATAGCGGGGATAGAACCTGCACAATGTCGAGTACGGTCCGGTCCGGTCAAGCACTTATCAACTGCGCCTCTTAATTTGAGTTAATTTTATTTTTATTAACTTTATAATATTTATTTTACCACTCCAACTAAGCTCTAGGTTTGTGCTAAGATATGGTCTACAATACTCTAATAGCAGGATTCGAACTCTCCGCCTCATGATCGGGAATCAGTACCAATATACTTTTGGCATTTAACATAATAAACGTATAACAGAAATATGATTGTATACATTCGCATTCATCCAAACATTAACACAACTAATATAATTGTAATAGTCCATTAAAAAAAAAACGCTCGACATATTCCGCGCACGTTCTGTTCAGAAATGTTCTCGATGACGAAACTTCCTCGCACTTTCTAATAATTATTTAATTATTTAACCAACTTAGCATAGCGTATAAACTAGTGTTACGCGATCTCGTAACAAATATTTATAGTACAAAATAGATCGTTAAAGCTAATGTAATATGATTTAAGAACTTATATTGCTTTTTCGTGCAACCACAGTATTTTGTAGCAAATAAAAATAAACTAGGACAATGGTACGCCGCCCGCCTCACGACCGCGCTGCGGTAATTGAAAATAATAATTGAATTCGAATTAAGAATACGAAATCAGAATCGAATAGGGTTACCATTTTGTTCTCATTTTACAAAATTCAATAGAAATTATAATATAAAAAAAAACAAACATTATTAACTTCGTTAATGATTATAAATTCTTTTCCGTTAATTTTATATGTAAGGATTAAATTGATAATGAAGTAAAAAGTTTTTATTCAATTCGTAGAACTTATTGCGAATGAATAATGTCATGGTAACCCTGAACACGAGCCATATTTAAAATCCGCGCGGTTACGTTCCTACGCGTTGTTTTTTTTTTTAATTCAAATTTGAATTTGGAATCGTGTGTGCTCTCTATTGTGCGGCAAATGGAATTTGTGTTGCGTATTTCGTTACTTTATTAGTGTCCATTCTTTATTGGTATCACGTTCCCAGCAAATGTTTTATGCAGGCGGGTCTTTCTAATATGGACAAGTTATGATAGGTAATTCATTTTGCAAAATATTATGAACAGAGATATTTGCTAGTAAAAATTATTTCAACCGTTTGTAATTACGTAAACAACTGTTACTCAATAATGACCTAGTGATCGTTTTATTTGTATATAATGTAATAACATTGGATAGAATTAAGTGGAAGCTTTCGCATTGTGCACCGTGTAGGCAACAAAATATATGTCCCTAGGAATGCGTGCGTACAGTCGGTCGAGCGTGCCGCGCGTTACAATCACAATTCACTTACACCGGAAATTTATGAATTTAAATGTGAAAAGTGTTAGGAATTTAATGATGGGCTTCGAAGTAAACCGCGCCATGTCTTCCTGGTGCCCTATTACATAAATATTAAATAGCTCTATTGTTTACTATTACGCACCAAGTGTGCGTCCCCTTGCCAACAGACACGACACAATACTTTGGTCTTGACAATTTTTTTATAGACTTGATAACATTATTATATTATTCATATAAATATTTCAACTTTTAAAGATTCTTTAGATATGAATTGATACATCAATTACTTCTCCCACTGACTTCGTATCAAAATTATTCAACTCGAAACTCCAATTTTATTAGTAAATGTTTCTTCATCATATCAGCTACAGGTTGTCCACTGCTGGGCGTAACCTTAGAATGTCAGCAACGGACAAGTCGAAGCAGCGTTGGCCTCCAGCGAGATGGACCGTTTATCTCTATTTTCTTCTTAAATAAATCGCCTTGTCCGTGAACTCTGTCCTTTCTCACAAATTGACGTATAAGTAATAAAAATATTCGGATTATAGTAAAAAAAGTAATTAGTCGTCAACCTTTTCAGATCACTGACCAACTTTTTTTCTCATAAACATATTTAAGAACTGCGTCCTAATGACTTGTGGCAGCGTCTTTGAAAAGGCAACGATCAAGCGACTGTTAGATGGGACACCGCGAACTGACTTCCTTCATCTATTCACTCCCTCCATACCATGGCGAAGAACTGACGCGTCGGTACAAGGCGTTGGTGTTAATGAGTCAGTCCCTATGTTGATGTGCACTTTTCTAACAACATTATAATAATTGAGCAACGCAACGATGCTCGTTCCTAATTAGGTTACCCGTGACAGCGACAAGGCGTGGCCTGCACCGCGACACGCGGACGCAGCCAGACGGTAATACTCCTTTGTATGCTAATACAGAATTATCTAGCCACATGAAATTGTAATCTTGAAACTCGCTTCAAATTTCTTCATCCGTTGTTTAAGAATTCGAACCTAAGCTCATAACAATTTGACCATATTATAAGTCACTGGTACCTCCTATATTTTTAGAGGGTGTTAAAACTCTGTTCTATTAAGCCGTGACTGGTGGATGAGGTTACTTTTGACACGATTTTTTGAAAAGAGCACTCTTGTTTTTCCTCATTTTGTGTTATCATATATTTATATTTAGGTTAACATTGTCCCTTGGAAGTCTTGAAAAATGACAGTTCGTAATTTGAATTTGACAGGAATCGTTTCTTTTTTTTTTAATTTTAGGGCCTTGTTACTGGACATTGTCAAACATGAATAGATAAAAGATGTAATGAATAATTTGAATTTAGAATTCCGTTGGTGAAATTTGAAAACCCGGATGTTAATCCGATCTGTGTGTGACAGTTCGTGATCTCGGACTTAATGGCCGAGGTCGGTATTGTTTGATACTTTGATAAAACTGGATTTATACTTTATGAATTAAAACCGTTTGAACTGGCAACATTTAATAGTTGACAGAACAAATGGCGGGAAACGTGTTCGATAGTGATGCACAGATGTAACGGAAGTGTTATATCGGAATCGAAATCGGAACCGATATCAAAGGATAAAGAGCAGATGTAATAAAATAATGTCATATACATTATTAATCTGTGGAACAAGGATGAAGAATTTGAACTGCTCAGCTGAAAGCTCCGCTCCTATTGTTCATAGCGTTATATAGTCTTCCTAGATAACTAAACAATCTAATATAAAAAGAATGATAATCAGACGCATATCTACCTACCCTTTTCCCTACGGAGGCTCTGCACAGAATGTACTACATACATCTCTGTCAGCTCATATCTGAACTCACACACTGACGCATATCTTTCACACAATCCATCCACACCTTCGGTCAACGATAGTTAAACGCATATCGACTTCCGATTAAATTAATGAGAACCGAAAGTATAAGATATAACGGAAGTTCCGACGTTTCGGAATCCGAATCGTATAGAGTAACATAATAGAGATGTACCGATATCGGTTTTTTTTTTAATACAATGTAGCAATCATTTCGAAGAATTGTTGAAACGACTCTGATATATTATGCGAGTAAACCAAACTGTGATGCGACACACGGCACCAAACAATAAACAATGTGCTCATACTCTCTCAGCGCCCTCTCACGGCACATACTTTCATCAATTTAAAACATTCAAATAAATAAACAAAACGATTAGATCATTGTTTAATACTAAAATGTTCTCGATAATATTACAAACTATAAATGTTTTTTTTTTGGTATGTAATCTTATATCTTCTTCTTGGTGAAAGGCAGGGTATGTGAGAATCTTCCTGGTTAAAACTTAAAAAGCCATTTTCAGGTGCGACTGCGAAGACCTAAGGGATCTCCAAACGCACCGGGACCCTCTGCACTGAGCTGCACGACTCACAGAGACCCCACTCAAGCGCCAAAGTCGGCAACACTGGACCCACTATGTTGCCGTCTTCCCGTTAAACCTAGAAATGCCTAAATCAAAGTACAAAAGTCGAAAAAGGTCTCTTATTGAGATAAATACCATCAATAATGTCCAAATAACATTAAAAAAAATGAACTTTACGTCAAATTTGCATGCAATACTATCATCTATCTATAATTACAATGTTCCATGACCATAACTAAAAATCTATGTAGTTGAAGTATAAAGCCGAAAAGTCCAACGACAGCGTTCTTTTATAAAAAAAAATATCCGTGTTCTTTTTTTAAACGTCTGTCATTTTAATCTGTCACCGTCGAATAGTGATGTGACCAATCAAACGTTTCATATTTTAACGTTAAATTATAAAGTCAACGTACTGAATCGGAAAAGAACGCGTTCGAATTATGATTTAAAACGTGTTCGGGAGAAACTCGACGTTTCTAAAAATGATCATCTAGCGGCGACTGCCGACATTGTACATACGGGTAATGAGTTCACACAAGAGTACATCGGACATGGGAAAATAAAACAAACTGGGACCATTGATGATTGATATTTAAAACAAACAGTGTAAATTCGTAACATATCACACATCCAACTGGACTAGAAGTATAGTAGTACATTTTTATCTGTTTATTAGACTTTATTGTATTTAGTCATTGAAATTGCCTTTCAAAGTGTCATGATTTTTTACGTACAGAAGTAAAATTTTCGTACCTAAATTTCATCACCAAAACTTACAAGTCAATAATATAAAAGGAAATATTTAATGGATGCCAACTTTTACTAGTTGTTATTCTTATCAAATTTCATAAATGTAATTTGATTCATTTTCTAAATTAGAGTTAATAGACTCTAATGACCGCAACGCTCCTGTGTTGAATGAAGATAGTGTACTTTATAATAATATAATGTTTCAAATATTTCAAGGCCGACGTTCCCAGCTGTCAATCATAATGAGATATCTATCTCTGTCCGATGTACACGTTTGCCCGTATCGCCATCTCGCTCACTCGCGCGATGTCGGAGCCGAGTTCTTTATTTGAAAATTTGATTTTAAATGTGGAATGAATAAGCATTATCTTAAAGAATCCGTTCTTTTATTTTTTTTTTAATTTTAATTCCTTTTTCCCGCCCGACTACCGCTTAACTCATTTTTTTTTATTTATTTAAATAATACCAATGCATTTTTTGTTTTCGGCTTCGAGATTTATTACTTAGCATTCTTTTATTAATTTATTTTTAATTAGTTTTAACGCTATAAATATTATCAGGTAAACACGATGCTTAAAACCGATTGTTGTTTTAGATAAAATATTGTGGAATCCATTTTTAAAATGACGCATAACCTAAAAATTTTAAAATCACATTCTTAATAAAATATTGTTTGTATATGTTTGTTTGATGTAATTTGACGCTGTAGTGCATGCCAATATGAATTTCTTTAATAAGAATTTGTCGAGTTTGTTATTGTAAGATAAGTTTGTTTCGATACGTTTGTAATTGCAGAATAAGCGTCTGGCTGAGAACACACACAATGTTTTTTATATATATTTTTTTATAAGTCATCATTACCAAAACACACCTTATCCAATACAAATAAGGTCGATAATTGTATGTACACAATTAGATATTTATTTTATTCAACTTGGCAAAGATTTATGACTCACTTCTGCTTGATTTTTAATAGTTCCGTTATTACAATAAGTTATTAAATTTCATACAAATGATATTGAATGTAGATGCTGGCCATTGGAAATTAAAAAAAAAAGAAACGGCCAGAAAATTTAAGAAACAAAACTGTTGGTTCATAAATAGAACACTAATGTCCTATTCCTATGGAAGAATAAAATGGGAATAATTTGAATTGAGCATTTAATTTTATTTAAAAAATTGTAGAGATAAATGTACGTCCTTTGTGAACAAAATCGACCAACGACTAATGTTCTTTATTCAATGTTTCAATTGATAATGTATACTTAGTTATAAGTATTGAAGATGCTAGCTAATTACTAATAAAGAATTGACAGTATAGACCTCCGTGCTAGACCCACCGCGCTGCACGCGGGCCTACGCACGAATCTGCGAACCACGCCAGGTAACGCAACACCAATGATATAAACGCAAAATTGTTACAACAAACAACTGGAGGACCTTAAGTTTCTTCTCAGAAGCATTCGCCATATCAAAACATTATCAGACCATTTTATATTTGCCGTCACTTAAACAATTGCCGGGCCAAATTCGACTCTATCGCCTTGCTATAAGACCTAGTTATGAATTTCGATATACCTAATTGACAATTGTCGTAATAAACATTTGAAATTAAGTGGAAACGTTTGAAACTAGAACGTGTGCGATGACGAGAATTTAATTTGAGTTTCTGTTGATTTAATTTAAACCTTACCTCCCTTAGGATAAGGTTCAGTTTACCTTGACGATTGTTACTAGAGATATGTAATTGTTTTTTTTTTATAATGGCTACCCCGAAAGCAATGTTGAGTCTGTGGCTCCAATGCTCTAATTACAAAAGTATTTATTTTAACGTAAGCGGAATATTAAACAGTAACAGTAATCTCTTTGAGACTGCGAAGTTAGTTTCAAGTACCATAAGACCGTTTCTTACAAATGCCTATCGGGCCAATTTTTTTATACGAGCGGCGGGATCACAAGATCAACATGGACACCTGCAATACTAGAGGAACCACAGATGCGTTCCCGGCCTTTGAGAGGTACGCTCGCTTCTCGAAGGACCCTTAAGACTATCACAGATTTACACATTCGTTAAGTCTCCTTAAGTACACAGTCAATTCTGAAAGTAATTAACTTTATAAATATTGAAATGTACCTAATGACCGTCCTTTTCCTGCCAACGAAGGCTGATGGACGCTCAGAATGCGGCGCACCGCCGGCCCGCGCGCGGAATATCAAATCGCAATGAATTACTGCAATAATGGATGCCTATACGATTAATTATAATTCATACCAATAGACATTATCTGTTCATTGTCTGTGCGTTACTTCGTTGCACGACTAAAAGGAATGTACAACAAGCGTGACGTTCAAGAGATATTTTTTAAACGAAAATTTCGTATCGGAATAAAAAATAAAAATACAATTCCTTATAAAAAAAATCTAATTCGAAATTTAAAAATCGATTAAAAAAAAAACATTTTGAAAATGGAACGACAACAACAAAAAGAAAAAAAACAAAAAGCGCCACCTGCCAGTGTCGTTCTATCTCATTGTCAGGTCACAATGAGCCGCATGTTTGGCGAACGGCCCGTGTTTGTCATTTAAATATTCAAATGTGGCGATAATCTGTTTTATCGACGTTTTTACGGCCTGTAATGATCACCTGTAGCATAAGCAAGAGTTATCCGCTCGCCGTGCTAGACAGGGAATTAGAATTTATGTCATACGTCATTAAATTATATCTACGGTCAGAGATTGTGCGATGTAAATGAACATAGTATTTTAGTATGTCAGTGGAAGTATGTAAACGGCAGTGATAGGAAAATTGTGAAGCAAAATGTTGACGTGGTATGGATATATACGAAGATGATGAGCACAGAAACCAGGTGATGAATGTAGATGGCTGTGAAGGTAGAGGAAGACCGAAGGTGTTTATAGTGTGAAACAGGATATGCGTAGGAAGTCAAGTTCAGATGAGCTGGCAGAGATATATAGAAGAGAACATACTGTGCCGACCCCCCGTAGGGATAAGGGCATTTGTTAGCAAATAACCCCAAAACAGATTTAGATGAATTTAGGTAAATAAATAGATTACTGTCTGAACTAGGCCATAGACTTACTTTTTTAATTTACTTATCACGCTACCAAACTTAAAGTGTGAATAAATTGATAAAAAGCTGTCATGCGATAAAGAGACTAAAATCACAGACACAGACAAAAAAGGTTGGAATGCCAAAAAGTTTTCATATCTTTTTTTCGAAATGAATCCAACGGAATTTCATAAGCAGATCATATAGTTATAAATATATTGAATTTCAAATGACTTAGTGATACAGCTTTATTGTAATATTTCCTACACATATATAATAGATTATATATTGATACTATAATTGGAAATTAACAGGCGTTGAATACTTAATCATTTCTCGCTAACATACAACGTAAAAACGACATAGCAAAATTGATACAGCACTTTAAAATTAATAAATTAATACTGTTTTGGTAAAAGCGTTACGCTGACTAATTACTGCCTACACACTTCCATATAACAGGTCGTTAACGTTTCGTTGTAAATTAATAATAATATAAAAAAAATCAATCGCCTGCAGCTAGTAATGAATTATTAGTCTAAACTCGCCGATTTTAAATTAATTCGTATAGAAAAGAGATAAGACGCGGTCCGCAGCCTGCGCCCACGCCGCCAACATGATCTAATTTAATTATGTTCGCCCGGAATCGATTCTATCGGCGCACCGAGAGCTCGGACAATTCGATGTCTCGATTATATATGGTACGTACTCGCTTACGTCCGATATCAGCTATCGCATTGTTGTAAAATTGTTTATTAGCAACCACATTGTTTATTCGTTGGATTTACTGACTATTTACAATGTTAATTTCTATTAAATCATGTTTGCCTTTCAATCTTTAAGAAGATAAATGTTCTGTTCATGTTAAACAATGAATAGAAAGTTCGTTCCAATTTTAAAATAAAGTATACAAACAAATGGTAACATAACTTTTTATATTAATCAACCTACCCTTTTCCCTATGAAGGGTCGGCACAGTATGTACTCCGTACATCTCCGTCAGCTCATATCTGAACTAACACAATTACCTTTAAATTTTTCTACAATATTGAACAATTTTCTTTATTATTAACGATACTTTTGCAATAAAATCTTGCTATATTAATGTAATTTTTTTTTGTTAATTCTCAATAATATTTATTATAAAATATATTCAAAGTATATGAACCAAACATGGTAGACTGAATTGAAAACAAACGGCTAACACCGAACCTTATTATAGGGCGTCATTCATTATCCTCCACACGTAGAAGCCTCAAGTAAATCCATCAATGCGTTAACAGTCGCCATAAATGTAAAACTGGCCTTTTTCGCGGCAGCCTTGCGCGGAACAATATCCAATAATAACAATAAAACAGTCACAATTACATGCGCAGGCGCATTATTAATATTGATCGGATACCAACATGGCGGATCCAAGATGGCCGCCTCGCGAAGGACGGCGGAAGTGGCTTAACTGGCGTTATTGGTTATTGAAATGTTTTCATAAAATTATTAATAAAATTGAATACTTTGCTTTTGTAATAGCTTACGATGGTGGGTCACGTGACGTACTCGTCAAGGGCGAACCTTGTTAACACTTAGTGTGGCATCTAAGGAACTTGGAAAGTCAAACTCTGAGTATGAATTCTGTATTACTCACACTTAGAGTCCCTTACTTAAGTCCCCTAATGCAGATTTATTATACTTAATATGCTTGTCTTTATTAAGGGTCCTTTTAATGGAGATATACTCGTTTCTGTGTAAATCTTACAACAATCTCCATTAAATAGTGCTTAGAATTAGTTTTGTTTAATTAAACTTTCGTATACAATTACCATTGATTAAAGGTAGCCGAGATTTTATCTCTTAAGCTCACTACACACGTTCGGTTTTAACTGAATAATTTAACATTACCAGTTAAAATATTACGTACAAATTTAAGTTCTAACTGTACAGTTCGATTGTTCAGTTAAAACTGAATATGTGTATGGGCTCTGGGTTTTGCGAACTCGTTAGGAAAACTACAAGTTTTTAAAAACTTCCTAGTCTCAATTTATTATATGAACATGTGATAACAAGTCACCAATTATATTTAAAAATCTAATCCTATCTTTTAATATCTAAAAAGAAGAGGGTAGTTGTGTTGTCTGAAAGAACAACCTTTATTACAAAGGCAGCACAAATCGAATCCATTAAAATTACCTTCACTAGAAATATGTTAGAGGTGACATACGAAGGAATTGTTGCAGCCTTCTCCAATGCCTTCCACAGTTTACGGTCCTCCTTCCGCATCCAATTTCCTAACCGTACTAAGTTGGTCCACTAGAGGCAGGACCACACTCCTGGTGCCCGTGGCCTCCATTCTTTGTCATGTCTATTGTAAATTAATGAAAGTCGACTAAACCTTCGTCGTTCTTTACGTAAGCCTTGTTGTAACTTTTCGTGACAAATTATCGCAATGAATAAAAGATTCGTATCGTCTGAGCTTTCAACTGTCGTGTGTAAGCTTTAACAAAGGATCAATTCAAGATCGGACCAATTGCTAAGTGAGCTTTCGCAAGTGTTTCCACACTAGTATTTTATATTATCTTTAATTATGTATTTATTTGCTTATATTATTAATATGTAAACTAATTTGACACTAGACTTTTTTTTTAATTGCCTTTTACGTACCTCCGGTACGAGGTGTTTTCGACCCGCCCCGTGACTAGACTTTAGTGCGACACGTGGTCCAGCAGACTCCACCTCCCATGATATGCTCTTCGCATCACAGAGAAATACAGGTCTTTCCTTGCCGCACCACAGGGAAGTTGCATTAGGGATGATTTAGACCTCGTTTCGTAGCGAATGTGTTAAATTTCGACAGGTATTTTAGTAAATAAATTTAACCATGAATAAGTTACAAGATTTTTTTTTTAAATTAAATAAGTACTGATACGTTTTTTTTGTAAATATATCGTCTTATTACTTTTAACAGGTAAGTTTTTTTCTAAAGAATAAATTTTCTATTCGATTCGCCGGCTGCACTGTAGTGTGGGTGCAGCTTTAACGAGGTGATTACGTCCAGCCTGACCTTTGCCTTTTGTACGGTAAAAAATATTTCTAATACTTAATTAACAGTTTAATAATGAAACAATACGTTCTCTATTACAATTTGTATCCAAACAACAATAGCTTGTTTTCATTGTGCAACATTCTTTAGTTTATCAACCAAGGCTGGTGTTGGCTTGTTTTGTCAATCAGAAAGTGTATGTGAAACAAAAATAACAAACTGTTTATGAACAAAATATGTTTGTAAATAAAGGTCACGCGTGTGATAAAAGTGGAAGATGATGATGATGAAAGGAAATTATTTACATAACAAATATTTGTAATTTGTTTCTCGAAAACTCAAAAACTACTGAACCGATTTAAAAAATTCTTTTACCATTATAAAGCTATATTAGTATTGAATATTTTCGACTATATTTGATACGAGATTTTGATTTTCTTCCGTACAAAATCACTGTCAAAAACTAGTTAAATTAGCAATGTGAGCTCTTAATGAATGTTCATAACAGAATTTATTTTTTTTAAATATAAATTCATTCGTATGTTATTTCGTGTTCAAAATTGTCCGCGTGATATGTCACGCTTAACAAACATGTTGCTGGACCTTCGAAACACTGGCATAAAAAAAAACAAAGTATTGTTTCTTAGAAAACACGACCACGTCAACGACATATCGATATTCAGTTGTCGATATCGACAATCGAATGCTATGACATCTATCGATTATTTTATCGATATGTCCATCTAACGTATTCGAGGTTACATTTAGGACTTCGTTTACTTTTAAATTAATCACCAACATTTTTTTTTAATTATCATCGGCCCGTATTCGAAATTCGAATCTTCTTTCTCCTGCCCTGGTCCCACTTTATGTAGGGTCGGTACAACATTCGGCACAGTATTCGAAATTCGAATAAAATTCAAAATTTGTTTTTTTTTTTAAATCCCAATAAAAACAGCCAGCTCTCCAACCACAGCGCATTAACCATTGTTCATCTGTTTAGGCAATTTATTAAGAAGTACAAAGTTTACATTTGACGTATTAATATACGTTATTTCAGAACCTACAAATAAAAGGTCTTATATATGAATAAACAGTTCTATAGAAAGTCCTGATATTTTTTTTAATATAATTAATTTAGTACAGCCTTAATCACAAACGGTAGTTATTGCATTCTAATGCAGATGTTTTGTAAGTACAGTCACGAACAGCCAGCGGCCACTTACAAGAAGTGTTACAATAAACTTTGTACAACTACCTACACAAATTATATTAAAGCTTTGACACATTAGGGATCCTTATCAAAAAATAAAAACCTTTTTCTGACGATCGAAAGAAAATTCTAATGAAACTTAAAAGCTCGTTTCATACTTTAAGCTTTTTTTACAATTAAACTGTACAGTTGAATTGTACAGTTTGAATTATTTGAAAAAGTACATCCAACAAGTAAGTAGTAAAAATAGTATTTACATCGAATTCAATAAGAATTAAATCTTGATTTCTTTATGTGAATCGTTCAAATATTCATTTTTTTTTATCAGTCAAAAATAAAAAGATTAATTTAAATGACGGAACCATATCTATAAATGTTTTATAATTGAGTTCACTCCTTATAAAATTTCCAACTCGCTTCGAATCGTTCAAGCGTAATGTCAAAATATAACTCATAACCGGATACAGGCGATATTGTAATTAACTTAGCATTTAATAACAGATTATAAAAGTCACACGAATAAATAATACCAAATGAAATAGATAAGTGGCGATGGGCCGGCCACATTGCTCGCAGAACGGACAGCAGATGGGGCCACAGAGTCCTGGAATGCCGGCCGCGGACAGGTCGACGCAGCGTAGGTCCCCCGCAAGATGGACCGATGATCTAGTTAAGTT
>JAODUI010000016.1:2653378-2671736 GCA_027563995.1 Papilio gigon | reverse complement strand
AAAATGAATTGCTGTTCGTTAGTCTCGCTAAAACTCGAGAACGGCTGAACGGATTTATCTTATCTTGATCTTGGAATATTCGTGGAGGTCTAGAGAAGGTTTAAAAGATGAGACAAATTTGAAAAATTCCCGTGAAAGCCATAAAATTGCACTTTTTCATTTCCCATACAAGCGTTTTTTTTTCCGTGGAGGAAATGTTTTTTTTTGTATTTTCCAATAAATTGAAAAATCTGTTTATTTATTGCCTTTAAGGCGAAACAGAGTCCGCGGCGTCAGCTAGTACACAATAAATATTAAATGGGATGGTGTTTCTTTATATCAACAAGTATTCAGAACGAATGAATACAGCAAAATACTGTTTTCATTTTTACATCGAAGTGGTTAACGTCATACGTTATCAGGAAATTTGAATTTTAATTAGGGTAAATCATATTAATTCGTTAACTAATTAGCACGATCGAATCAGAGCGGTGAACATGCCTTCGCGGGTCGGTCACACTGTTATGAAATATCCCACATTGATGTATCGGATATTAAAGCGATCGTTGTATGTTCGTCAACTGTAATTAATATTCATACACACACTCACACACGGGCCCGCGCGCGCGCATACACGCACACACAAACGCGCGCTCGCAAACACGCACAGATAGGCGCGCGCGCACACATACTTTCTGTAACCTAACAAGCATTATGAAAGAATGTTTAAATTTTTATACAATTCTCAGAACTGTAGTCGAATTCAGTAGAAATGAGAAATTCTAGTAAACCTATCTAAACAATGTTACATTTACATGTATGTCATCATACACTTATTAAAACGGACATGTTTGTTTCAGCAATTTCGAATACATTTAAAAATATATCCATAGACTATAATGACACTGATAGCAAGAGACATGTGTTAATATAATTTTTCATTTCCATTGAATTCGACTATGACCTGAATGCTTTTATTTACGATATATAAATGGAAGTATTGTATTAGTGTGTAGGAGTTGATATGGTCTGTGGTTTAATAACCACATTGTTCATTAACTTGTCATACACATTTCCTTTTATTAAACTTACCAATTACTAAACTACTAATGAAACGGTTTAACTCGCGTGTAGCTCGGTGTAGGTATGATGCAGTATCTCCGACACAACACATCTAGATCCTTTATCGATCGACGGATCTCATTTTGATCTGCGCACGCGTACGTTAATAATCATTGGCGGTCTTTCATCTGCCGACTTGACTTTATGACCGCATGCGCCGTGTAAACATCTCAAATCGTATTGCCGGGTAATTAATGAACGTTGCGATATGTAATATGGTCAATTATGTCTACCTCACAATAAGATCAGCCCTATTACTAACTAGTAGAAACGTAGACGATTTAAAAAAGCTTCTAGAAAACCTACCACGTTTTTTATTGTCAAGGCTTTTAGTTTATCGAAACAATTAACTTATATTTAAGCGCCAATAGCTTATAGTTAACGGTACGAATTTCTAATCACGTGGTCAAGAGTTCGAATCCCGCCTTTCGACTATTATCATGGACCATATCCTAGCATAAGTCTAGATCTTAGTTGGAGTGGTAAATGTTAGTGAATTAACAAAAATCTGTTAAAATTAATAAAAAATCAAAGAACGTGTGTATTGTCCCAATATCATCAGGCTTTGACCACTGCTAGATAAAAGCCTTCTCTAAAGCCTTCCATTGTATGCGGTCCTCTTTCCGCATCCGACGACCCATTTTTACATCTTTATACCAACAGAATACAAGTATGTTAACAAAAATATAAATAAATATTTTTGCTAAACAATTCTTAGAATAATCTAAAGTATTACTAGAGCATTAGTTTGATGTATGAATATCTAAAAGTATTTAGTTAAAAATGTAAAATAACTCTTGCAAGGGTCACATACAAGAAAAAGATCCCACGCCGCTGATCTGTACAACAAAAGAATATTCAAAATAACAAAAGAATCGTCTTGAGAGGAAAACGTTTAAAACATTATTCCCAATCTCGTAACAACAATAACCTAATCGATCGACGTTCTTAGACATATATATTATCATAGCATCTCAAGAAATAACGCAATAAAAAGTACTTAGTCGACAATAATATCTTTGCCATCTCCTTTACACATCATCATAAAATCAAACTGTATTCCTATACTGTTAAAGATCAATTCCCCTTGTTAATTATATTCTAAAACGCAAGTATACCTTGTTACTGTTGTAACGTTAGAAGGAATGACGTGATTCATCTCCGCGTCGTACAAATCGGGTATGACATTGTGTTTTGATTCAGTCAGTTAAGCGGCAACTTCCATATTGGTCCATGAGTATAAGAATTTGTTCGGTATACGAACTAACACACTTCGAATGCGTGATCATTGTCAACACAATTTAATGCTTCAAATGGGTTTTTTTTTTCTTCGAATTGGAGCAAAGAAACTTACAAACTTGTTCGTTCTAGACGGAAGAAAATCTATAATAGCATAAATGAAAAGTACATCAGTGTCTTATATAAAATAACTAAGACTAGATAACCTAAAAAAGGACTAGACTGATAATATGATGAAAGTCATTTATCAGCTTACGTATTTACATGAAAAGACTGTGAATATTGTCAGTGTTAACTAAATTAAAAAGACCGTTGACGTCTAATAAAACAAAAATGTAAGAACATTTTCATAAAGAACCAAAAATTAACTCCGTACCAATCTTAACGTAACTTGTGAAATGATTAAATTGACCTGAACTTAATAAACTGTACAGACTTTAAAATATTATTTTGATAAAGTTATAATGAAGTCAATTTTGACGATAGATTAAATATCGAGAAAGCAAGCGAATACAAGAGACATACAAACACATGCAAACATAAAACGTATATCGTCTAGATCTTTGTCCGTTCATACACCCATCGCCCCGCCTCATTACCTCCTCTAAGCGATATACTATGAATTTACTAGCACACCAAACAAGACACCAACGTACCGAGATCTCCCCTTTCAATAAAACCCTCTATACCAGCAATCAGTGCTATATACCATCTTATATTGGTCATTCGCTGTTGATCTTTATTCGTGGTAACTTCGAGCTAACAAGTTTCTTATAGCACTGTGATACAGTACAAAATGTAAGGGGAATGTGTACGGCGATGATATGTCGGAATTTGCACCAACAGTATGTGAATACGAACCACATTTACATTTTAGACATATAGCAGGGAATAAATGTCAATTGAGACGAGCGTGAGCACGGATGCTGCGAGTTGTGGAGATTGCAGTTATTGAACTCTAATTCGATAAAGATCTGATCAATGCGACTTGATGTACGGTTCTTAATTGATGTATTGTCAGCGTGATTACAATATCTGATAATTACTTTAGAATATAAATTAACAGAGCTAAATAGAATAAGAACAGAGACAGTTGATGTTGAAGCTATTCAAGACGATTCAGTTACTAATTGACACATTAATAGAACGTACAAAGATGTCGATGTATTTAGAGAAATTTATAAAATCATTGAGTGTTTTATTAGAAATCATAGCAACAGTTACGTCGACGACCACGTTTGTGATTTCGCCGCTCGTTTGCCCCCTTCTGTTACAAAAAAAAAACATATCATAAAAAATAATAATACCGTAATAAAGATGGAGAACAATCTACAAATGTTACTTTATTACGACGAATCAAATTATTAACAAAACGACACGCAGCAATCAAAGCTGGTTATAATACTGAACATGACAAACATTATTTACTGGCAAGTAGGAAAAGACATGATAGCGCAAGACGCAATGAAGCAAAAAATTGACAAATTATCTTAATTTGATTCAGGGAGGTATTGTAACTTATCCGTCTGGTAAAACTTCAACTGATACCATCTGCCGCATTTGCAATTTCGACATTACGAAACGGTAAAGATTGACGTTGAATAAAAACTGAAATATCAACTTAGAAAGGTAGCAAAGTAACCGTTTATTGCTTACGATGAAGTCATTTTGCAATATAAAAACTAGTTGAGTGTAATAAAATGTAATTACCAAATGTTGTTTAGAAATTAGACTCACGATAATTGGTTAAATGCTAGCTCAGAGTAGTCGCATATTGATAAAGTTCAAAAACCTCGCCGGAGGAAGTTACACACCCATTTTTTTTTCTCTCTGAATCATAACTCTGAATGCACCAAGAACTTTCGTCGATCACAAAGTAAAGTTCCATTGAGTGAATTCAAAAAGCCATTATGTAGAACATTACGAGGACCCCATTGTTTCGGCTGAATGAGCCGGCACAATATCTTACGAAATTTCCTAAAAAACCACCTTCGTATTATAAATGTTTATTATGTCGATGGAACATTATCTGATGCGGTCTCCGCGAGCACCATTGTCTTTTTGTTTTCTCCATCCTCGTGTTTTATAGCTTGGGCCTTTGTCAAATTAAAATCGACGATGCTCGGAACTACTTAAAAATTCCCCGAGCCTCTCTCGGACTAGTTACGCCATCTCGCCGCTCTTGCTTTATCTTCAATCTTCCCAAATTAAAGGCAATAAATTCGTTGCTCGCGTATCTCATTGACGTCTAACAATACCCATTTTTCGATATCATTTTCGCACAATCTCTTATAAAATCGTGAGCCATTAACGCGCTCTGCAACAACCTACGGCTCGAGTGATCTCTCTAGTTCATTAATAATAACCTGCTCTCACTAAAACCTCGTCCGCTATTACAATCACGCGTATTCATGCACGACTTATGTAACACCAAATTATCAAGCAGTATGTTAACCTCCATTGTGTTGTGAGCGCTAATCTACATAAGTATAGGTATTAATTCGTCTTTCAAAAACGATTTTGTAAAAAAAGACGCAGAGGTGGTATTTCGTCAGCGAGCGCTGTCTAACAAATACACAGGTTTTAATCTTCCGACGACGACGGTGAACACAAAACCAAATTTTCAATACAATACCACGTTCGTACAGGTTTGGTACGAGCCTCTCGTATTTGGAGGAGGTAGTCGCGAGCGCAAAAGTGTCTTGCGCTACGATTTTTATCAGATTTATTTTGATATTGTACAACATGAAAATATAAAACAGCCCTCCTTGAACACGAACCAGTACAGTCAAACAAAAAGTGTACAGATCAAAAGTCAAATGTATGTAGGAGATAAGTAACTTAGAACGAAGAATAACTTGCACTACATCTTATTATTAACTGATAACATCAACGGTGTATTAAAACGAGTCGATTTATAAAAACACTTTCGTGATGTAATGTACTCGGTCGGAGAGTCGACGATCACTCACAATAGCGAGCGCTCTAGAGTGACTAGGAGAAAACATTGATTAATTACCATAATAATTTATTTGATACTCCAAAACTTGATACGGGGAGGGGCCGGGCACACGGGCGGCGGGAAGTTTAAGTTCATTCCAAACTAAAAACTTTAGACGGACCGAGATGGAAACGCAAACACGGCCGATACCGACGTTAGTGACTTGGTAGTTATTACATGTTTCCTACATGATGAAAACAGTACATTGTTCATTTGAATATGATGCATGGAGGTGATTTAGCTGTTCCGAACAAAAGAATAAGTTTTTTGGTCGGGGAATGTTTGAATGTATCGTTAGTGGATATTAGCATGTTCGAAATATTTAGTTATTAACATTGTTTATTTCTTTTTAGGTCTTCTATCAGCATTGAATCACTTGGAACAGGTCCGGAAGAATTCCTTACAAACAACAGTGGATTATTCAAGATACGTTAAAAGGTTTGTATATATTGGACCTGTCATAATAAATTAAATTAAGCTAGAATAATTTGCGTAGTCCTAAACATGTGGTAGATTCTTTTAGTTTGTAAGTCCCAAACGATCCTAAATTTGGAAATTTCAAGGTCAAAGGAAATGAGGAGTTTGCTATTCCGGCGAATTCAAAAGTTTCTTTATAAAATTACTTTCGACCAAGTTGTAGATCAAAAAATTGTATAATCAAAGTTAAACAGAAAATAGAATTACTATAGATTTTTTTGTTGTTTAAAATATTAGTAGATTTTAATTAATTTACCAAAATTTCTTGTAACCATTCCTGGAAAGCTTGAAAAAGCTTATTGGAATATGGTTCACGACAATAGTCGAATGGTGGGATTCGAACCCACGACCGGTAGATCGGTAGTCCTTACTTTAACCATAAGGCTATTGGCGCTTCGAAACCATAATTAGATTCAACAACTGATAAAACTAAATATTTCTGAACAAAAATCAAACGTTGAACTTCAATGTGGCGAAGCTTTTTAAAATCCAATGCTGTAAGGCGTCGGTTGGACTTTTTGTGTTGTTCAAACAATACCATTAGTCATATCACATCTGGCGAAATCGTTTCCATCGCTGACTTACTTGTTTTTTCCATCGACTGTATTAACATAAGTCATGAATTTATTCGTCTAAAGTTTTTATATATATTCTTGTATGTTGGCATTAACAATGACTCCAACAGACCGAACATGTGTACTAGGATTTTGTTTTTTTTGCGAGTAATTCTTACATCCGTCATCTAGTTTGTTTTTATATTACATTGTGATTTTTAATATCCATACCAAGATACTGTAAACACTTTTGTACTAAAACATTAAAGATATAATTCCAATTTTACACTATCTAGTCTTACCTCGGCTAATGCGACGTCCATTGTCATCGATGGTCACCTTTGTGATTCCTCTGCTCTTTAGCCCCGTTTCTCTTATCAAGAATGTTATTTACTATTCTATAAATGCTTAATATGTTTCACTTCTAGTTTTTTTTGATTAGTTATTTTATTAAATTCGACCTTATTGTTATTCCTTTTAGATACAGTTCAACACTAGAATGTGGCTCATCTTACTGCAAGGATCTGGGCTACAGAGAACACTTCCACTGCATGGACTGCACTGCGAGGGTCTTTTGCAAGAAGGAAGAGATGATCAGACATTTCAAGGTAAGTAACAGGACCATTGTCAATTTTATCCTCATTCGTGAGTTCTCGTGTTGAATCGTCAATTGTTTAACAAAAGCTATCTTGTTGTCTTTTAAAACTTGCTATAAGATTTTTATTATTAATTAACCTTTTTCAACCTCCGAAGTAAGAGGTTATTCGATTTCGTATTCTTTTGTTGAACAGTTATATAATTTATTACAAATACTATTGCATCATATTCTCAACAATTGATAGATGATTAATCTTCAAGCTGGTTTATTTAAAGTATGTTTGCATTAACCGATTCACGGTTTTATTTTAAGTTATTTAGTTTTTTTTTTTTGTTTAACACTGTCGTAATATTTGCTAAGCAATCGTATGAATTGATACTTTGTCGAAGGCTTCTGTATTATAAATACATTAAAACGATACTTTTAGAGATAAGTTTTTATAAAGACAGTTGTGGCAGACGTTAATTACATCATCATCATCAGTTCACTACACGTACCCGCTGAGGGGCTCGAAGCCTACCTATTATTAGGGGTTACTAGACCATAGTCAAACACACTGGCCCAGTACGTGTTGGTTGCCTTCACAAATTCACTTCTTCATATTTATCTTCAAATGTCATTTGATTATATTCATTAAAATACGTAATTATTCCTTAATACATTAACATAGTACTACTTATAAAACGGCTTAATTCACTTCTAACTCGGTGTCAGTACCGACTAGTTTCGAGCACATCGGGGCCTCATCTTCAGGGTGAGTGGGAACGGTACTATCGCGCGTTCGCGGCCCGTCGCTCACTCATTAACATAGTATTCAAATTCTGTTTATTTATTTAGTGGCATAAGAAACGTGACGAATCATTAGCGCACGGCTTCATGCGCTACTCTCCGCTCGACGATTGCTCCGAGCGCTTCAGCGACTGTCCTCACAACAGAAGCCAAACTCATTACCACTGCATCCAAGATGGCTGCGATAAGGTATTTATAACTCTATCATTGATTATAGACATGTAAAAATCGGTTGTCATCATTATAATCAAAATAATTCTCATTAAAACGCATGTGTATGTATTTCATTACTGAAAATATATTTTTAGGTTTACATATCAACGTCGGACGTACAAATGCACGCGAACTATCATCGCAAAGACTCTGCCATCCTTCAAGAAGGCTTCCAAAGGTTCCGGGCCACTGAAAGCTGCGCGGCGCCTCATTGTGTATTTGCCGGCCAAAGAACTACACATTTCCACTGCCGGCGGCCTGGATGTACCTATACGTTCAAAAATAAAGCTGACATGGGTGAGTGTACTTCAATCTTGATCCCAATCCAATCTATTTAAGATACTGCACAAGTTGGTGTCACTACACAACACTAGTGTCCACCATATAATAATGATCAATTAACCTCTATCCTCTAATCCTACATTCTCTAATGGCATCAATCAAATAACAATTTATAATACGAATCATGTTCCGCAGAAAAACACAAAACCTACCACATCAAAGACGAGGCTCTATCAAAGGATGGTTTTAAAAAATACATGAAGAACGAAGCCTGTCCTTACAGAGACTGTAGGTTTAGCAGGACCTGTAACCATATACATTGCATTCGACCGCATTGCAACTACGTTCTGCATTCAAGCAGTCAGATCTTCACGCACAAGAGGAAACACGAACGGAAGGAACAAGAAATGAACTTTGGGTAAGCTTTTTAAGGCTACTTTCAGTTACTAACTAGCTTTAACATGGTTAAGATGAAGGAATACTACAAGGTACCATCTTTAGGCCAATACAGTATTTTGATTGTCTGCGTTAACTTGTTACTGATTTTTATTTATTTTGCATCATAGGCTTCCAACTTCAGTGATTCAGAGCGCTCTGATGCACCAGGGTGCGGATTTAAGCATGTATTCCCCTGGTGGTAACCTCCATGTGGATGATGACATGTCCAGCTCAATGCTGGATGATTTTTCTAATCCTTACGTAAGTGAAAAATATTGATTGTATTATTAATCAGGAATCGATTTCAACAAAGTATCAGATAGTTCCTTCTTGATTCTTTTTTATTATAGAAAATAACGTCTTACATTTTATAGAATCCAGCGTTAGTGGATGAGATATCTCGGAAGTATATTGAAGTATTCAGCGGCAGTAAGGAAGCGGAGGACAAATGTAGCAAGTGCAGCGCTTTAAATAAGCACTATCATTGCTTATTCGATGGCTGCAAGATGGCGCACAGGTAATGAAAATTACTATGATATAATATTGAGCCTGTTCGAATTATTTAGAGTTTATATATTTAAAATGAACAGCTCTAGTAATCAGTTTTGTATCTCTTTTGGTACATACTATCGTATCATGCACTATTATCGTCTTAATTCTAACTTCTTTGTTCTTTTTGTGATAGCTGTCACAACACAATGGTAAAGCACGTGTTAGAGCACGAACAACAGAACCAAGTCACGGACGCCTACTTCATGACGTTTTCTCGAAACAATCCCTGTGGGAGCTCCGCCTGCCAGCATATTAGGGACATCACGCATTATCATTGCACTTGGGTAAGATTTCACTAAACACAATATTTTATTATGCTTTCAACTTTAATCTATTTAACTATAATATATTTTTTTATTTCTCAGGAAAACTGTGGTGCAGTAATTCTGTCGTCCGAAGAACACCCATTCAGACGTTTAGAACATCACCGTCAACATGCAATTCTAAGCCCAATGTCCCCAAACCTAGCTGCTAGATTCGCACCAAACTTTACTCCCCAACTCTCGGCTCAATTGCACCCAAATATGGCGGCCCAATTAGGTCAAGTGCCAAATTTACCAAATCTCCCGCCAAATCTTGCTCAATTGGCGCAGATGACGCCGAGCCTTTCTTCACAATTAACACCAAATCTACAGGCGCAATTAAATCTAGGTCCAAATCCTGGTATAGTGCCACAGCAAGTAAATCCGTCTAGTTCTTTAGATGAAATGTTTAGCAGGAAGAGAGGGAGGCCACCGAAGAATAGAGTGGTTGAAGTATGGACTGATAACGTAACACCCCAAGCCATCTTTACATCGTTCAAACTACCAAAAAGTAATCAGTTACCGCCGGCAGTGCCGTCACCGGTTATAACTACTATTGAAGAATTTCCTGTAAGTGTTAACATTTTATGGACATCAGTAAGAGTTATAATTTCAAATTCAATTAAATATTTTAATTAATCATTGTATGTTTACAGCGTATTAAATTCCAACACTTCGAAGTTTATACAGCACCAGACACTTGTGCTCAATACTACCCCAATTGTCCACTAAGGATGACTAGACTACACTTGCATTGTTTCAACTGTAGCTTCACAGGAGAGACACATATCATAATGGAAACTCATATGAGAGAGTCTCACTCTATCTCACCCCTTTTAGAAGGCTTCGATTACTTCTCATCCTTCGAACAATGCGGTGGTAAGAGTTGTTTCAAGAACCAACTGAGATCTCACTTCCATTGCGCCCAAGGCAACAACTGTCCAGCTATTCTAACTCAGTATTCAGCTTTAGCTACACACAAACATGGGAGAGGTACCCCAGTTATAAAAAGCGAGACAGACCATGAGAAATCATTTGACGAGGCCAAAGATTATTCTATTAAAGAGAGAGCGTCTGCCGATAGTGTTAGTTCATTAAAAGAACACAATGAATCTTATACTCCAACTAATTTCTCTATAAAGAGTGAGTTTGAACGTGAACAGGATAATATTTCGGGTGAGTGTTGTTTAAATATCCTTCGTTACTTTTTCTTCTGAACCAGTTTGACAAATTATCTTAATTTCAGTAGTAAAAGCGACTGGAACTTTTTATCCGTCGTCGCATTTACGAAGCAATACCTCATCACCTTCACCGAGGAGCATTTACGATGCATCACCGTCAAAGGATATGAAGTTACGTATGGAATATGAACAGAAGAGACAGTTCGAGCCACCGAAGCTACCGGGGCCCACGATACCGCCGTCCTGTCACGACCAGGCTTGTCCTTTGAACAAGAATGCAGGTGGAATGAACTTACATTACCACTGCCCTCACTGCAGCCAGGCTTACGTGGATCTGAAGCTGCTTTTCAGTCATATGATGAAGAAGCATAGTAATGCTATGGACCAAGGACCCGTCGGATTGCAAGCGACCAAGGTAAATTTTCATCACAATACTAAATCACCATGGTACGGGTTATACTGATACTATCTGATAATACTTGTGTTAGTTTCGTTTACACAAATGTTCCTATTCGTCACCAGGAAACTTTAGAACGGGAGTATCCAGAAATTTCCATACTACCATCAACCGCGTCTTCCTCGACTGCCGGTCAAGTGCCGTCACCGAGTCAACGACCAACCAATCCAGCTGAACAAGTAAGCAGAGTCATCATCCACGTGTTCCTCCAGAACTGCAGTCAAAGGAATTATTAATCATTGTGTATTTACTTATAGGTTCAAGCGGTGCAAAGTCTTTTACTGCAGCAGTATCTGGCTGGTGGTCGCAAGGGCAGTCTTCAGGATCAGTTGAAGATGCATCAACAATACACGGCTTCTTTGGCGGGTTTGCCTGGCTTAGCACAAGTGGCTTTATTCTCACAGGGGTATGTTTGACTTTAATTGTTTCTTTTATGTCCGATTATCGATTCAGAAGTTGGATAGTTAATATTGACTTACATTTATAGAGGGTCACCATTCCCGCTGTACCCCACCATGCTGTATCCGCCTGAGCTCCTGTTAGAGCAGAGCTTGATGCAGGGTCACGGCTTGCCGCCCGGCATGGACAAGGAAGCAGAGATGATTGCCAAATCGTGAGTACTACTCAATTATCTTTAGAATTTTTCAAAATGCTGGAATTCGTCGATTTCCAGATGAATCTCATCTTAGTCTTTGTTTCGTTAACCTGACTTAGTATTTTTAGTTTAAACGTTTTGATTTCATGATATAATTTGTTAGCAGGCGCACACACACCACCAGAGGTCCCCACATGCGGGTCATGAAGGATGAGCCGATTCCTGAAGGATATCTGAGGTTTAGGTTCAATGAGGACTGTGCGTACCAGCACTGCGGCTATAGGTGAGTTAAAATTTATCATAACTTATTTCCCATAAACGTTAAAAAATTTGATATTCATTATCTCAATGATTTTATAAATTAAACGAAAAAAAAAATGTTTTCAGAGAACATCAAACTCACTTCCATTGCACGCGCAAAGACTGTGGCTACTCGTTCTGTGACAAAACCAGATTCGTTCAACACACAGCCAGACATGAAAGGTATGATAACATCTGTATTTTTGTATGCAAAAAAATAATATAGAAAACCTTTTAGAATAACTTAACCAGTTTCCAAAGTAGTTAAAAAAATTAATAACGCCATCTATTGTATGGTTGTGATAATTCTCATTCAAGCTTTAAGCTTCCGACGAAAGATAAACAGAATGTAAAATATTGTTAACATTTTCCTCCGATAGATGGCAATAATTCCCAATTACCGAATTCTTTCAAAAGTTTGCAACGTTAGAAATAAATTTATTAGGTTTAATGGTTTTTGTTACATTATAATAAATAGTGTAACTTATTTCCAGATTGGACACGCTCATGGGCGGCGACTTCCAGCAATACAGAGCCAACGTTTACTGCCAGCGACCAGAGTGTCCGCACGCCACCACATTCGGTAGGTTTTGTACAATGCGCGTACGTTAATGACGTCACAAAATGCTATTCCGACTTCAGTTACTTATGACGTCACAGAACGCATCAATCACTTACCAGCGTCTAACTGTCATCTGGTTGTTTCCAGGAACAGGGCAGAACAAGGCTTCGCACTTCCATTGCTTGAAGTGCGACTTCGTGTGCACGGACACCAACAAGGTGGTCGCTCATCGCCGCCAGCATCAGAAGCTCGACTCGATACAGGCGGCCGGATTCGAGAAGTTTCCACCGAGCAAAGGTATGTCAACGTAAAATTAAAAACTAGCGGTCGTAAATTCGAATCCCATTAACTATTGTCATAAATCATATTCTAACACAAGCTTCACTAGCTACACGAAATATAGCTAAATTAAAAAAAAAAAAATAGTAATATTTTTTTTAAATTCGTAGTCAGTTGGTTTTTATATAAATAACTAAGCTGACCCCGCGAACTCTGTTTCGCCTTAAAGGCAATAAATAAGCACAATTTTGAATTTATTAGGAAATACAAAAAAAAAAACTTTACCTCCTCGTCATAAAACGCTTGTATGGGAAAAGGAAAAGGGCTATTTTAAGGCTTTCACGGGAGTTTTTCTAATTTTTCTCACCTTTTAAACCTACTCTAGACCTCCACGAACATTCCAAGACCGAGATAAGATAAATCCGTTCAGCCGTTCTCGAGTTTTAGCGAGACTAACGTGCATCAATTCATTTTTATATATATAGATTATTGTTCGTTTCAGGTTGCGGTTACGAGCCGCAATGCATCCACAGTAAGAAACAGACCCATTACCACTGCCTGCAGTGCGGTTTCGCGGTGCTGGGTCTCTCGCAGATGACGTCACACAAGTACAAACATCAGGAGGCCAACCTCGGACCGTCCACTAGCGCCACCAACTGACCAACAATCTTATATAAATACAGTGTAAAGGAACTGTTATTTACATGTGTGTGCTTCGGAGCGTAGTCGCTCATACGACCTGGTATACGAAATTATGACCTTCAAAACATTGTATAGGTTTTACTTATAATTCGGATTACTATGAAGCAATTTCGGTATTTAAAAAAAAAAACAAATTTTAACACGTTCATTTATCAACGTCAGTGTTTTTTTGTAATTTGCTGCATGTGGTTATTTGAAATTCCGAATTCGTAGTTAAAACATCAAATTAATTATTGTCCATCTACTTTGTGCCTTAGATGCAAGAAGAGCTCGCGCGTGAGTCGTGTGCCAAATTTCTTAGAAGAAGTAAGAGAATTTATAATTTACATTACAACCCGTGAACAATAACATGAGATGTTAACTGACATACAGTTTTGGTAGACAATGTTACTTTGAATGTAAAATTGCTTAGTATACAGTCGGGGACAATAAATTACTACCTATATTGAGTGAAAATTTTACGTTAACAATGCAATTGAGTGGAAAAATTTTCAATTTTCGATAATAAGGGGCAAACAAATTAAATCCTTTAACCCGTACATGGGATATGCGGTTGGATTATAGCGCGACGTATCATGTTATTGTGGTCGGATTGTACGTGCGTGTGTTCAAGGTAAAATGCATTTTGCATATAAATGTAATATTAAGATATACAAAAGGTAGTGCATGTTGAGAGTGCGTATTTTCCTAAAAAATCCTGACCAATTTAGGTAATAGTTAAAAATATATATTATATATATATAAATATGAATATTTATTACTTCCCCAATGAAAAGACATTTTTACGTATAGTATTACTAATTTAGATATCGTAAAATGTAGGCAATAATTGGGTTTTGAACGCCATCTAGTGCCTGCGGTGAACACGGGACAATACATATTTTTTCTGACAATTCCTAAAAGTCATTCTCTAACAGATATACTTTTGGGAATTATCTTTAAAAAAAAAGTAGATTAAAATAATAATAAAAAAAAACAAAAATATATTACAAAAAAAAAGTATTTAACATGAAAAAAAATTGTCAATTTTATATAAAAAAAAAACTTTGTAAATAAGAATAGATTATATATTATCAAAAAAAAAAATGCTAAATGTTAACAATCGTTACAGATATTGGTATTATAGAAAATGTATGAAAGATTACAATTGGATTAATTATGTACAGAAACGAGTGCTAATTTGTGATTCACGTAGCCATAAAATGCCATAAAACTTCATACATATTTTTAGAAGTAACGTTTAAATTCTACAAACTGACGCGAGATTAAAACGAATTTGATATTGACAATAAATATAATGAAACATTTTAGTTTGTCACAAAACCAAAAAAAAAAAATGTCCGTGAAAATATTTTTTACCTTTTGCATTCCCGTTTCACGATTCCCGGAAACTTTATCAAACCATTCCCATATGTAGTATTAGAGGTCATTGACCTGCGACCAACCTGGTTCTAACTATTCCTAGCTTTCAGTATTTACGTAGATTAAGCCTTTCCTATTGTTCCTACAACGTGACATTTCTTTTAATGTAGGTTTCCACTGACGAGATAGTTCACGTTATTTCAAAGATGCAATGGTAATTTTGTACCATCGAAAACGTTCGCGGTGTTCTATTTTATAAAAATTGCCACGTCAGCAAACTCTGGTTTTTATCACAAATGACGAGCATAAAAACCGGGGTAATAGTGAAAAGTCGATAACCCAGCATCACTGACTAACTTTTTTTTTTCACAAACGTGATCGCGTCGTCGATTAACTTACGACTGATGAACGTTTGTTCAAGCGACTACAGCTAGGTAGAACACCGCGGACGGACGCGTTGATACTTGCAGTGTAACCTTACTTTAATCTTTTGTACCTATATAACAGTTTCCTTTGTAATTGTAAAATTAATTATTAAGGCACTTTGTCCTAATTCATTAAAATAGTCCGTGCCATAATGTTTTTAGTCATGGTTTTGAATTTAATTTTATCGTATACGTTCTGTATTTAACATGATTATCTTCGACGCGTTTTTAATATGTTCTTATAAAAAAAACGAAATAATTACTGACTTCAAAGTTCATTTAAATATTGGCAGGTTTTTCATATATTTGTTAGGTAATGTTTGTTTTGTTATATAATTTTATCTTACCTGTTTTATTTACTTCACATTATGTATTTCTTAGTCTCTTATTATTTTAATATTAATCAAGTATTTATCTTAGTATATTTAGATTAAAATTTTAGTTATATAAATATATTTCAATTCATCATTGTATACAGTACTGTCGGAGTACTTCGTTTCAATTATAAACACGGAATGTTCCGTACAAAATTATTTCTTGTTTATTAATTTAATAATGTAATTATCAGAATATATACGAATTATAATTTAAGTGGTTCTTTCTATGAGATTAAAAATGATTTGAATAAAATAGTTTAGTGTTGTTTACCTCATGACATGTAGAAAATAAATGAGACTATATGAACACCGGCTTTCATTCTTACGTCATCCAAAGTTAACATTGAAACACCAATAGCCTAATAATAATGGGTACGGACTACCGATCTGGCGGTCGTGGGTACGAATACCGGCATTCGACTTTTGTTGACCATATCCAACAGAAGCTTGGTCGATGGCAACATCTGCTATCACCTTCCGCTAAGCGCGCCCCGACTACACCTGGTAAAAAGGCGGGCAAAATCCGCCAATGTAACATAACAAACCGGACAAATAGAGGGAAAAACCGCCAATGCGGAACACTTAAAAATACGTGTAAAAAAGCTTACCGTCGCTACTATGCAGAATATCTTCATCGCCCAGCATCGACTGGAAAATGAAAATCGCGCAGTACCTGGAAAGCAAAAAAGTTACATTGGTAGAGAATGCAAACGATCCAAAAGTGTTAAAAAATACTGTACAAAAAATGACATTAAAAATGATGTAAAATATTTGAACACAGAAATGAAAAAATACGCAAAAGCTTTTGGGAAAACGCACAAAGTATGAAAAAAGGGAAACAATGAAAAGCCCAGACAGCCAACACGCAACAGTACAAAAGTAAAAGCAGACTGTAAAAAGCTTAGGTCTGAAGACCTGGCCATCTTGGAAGATGGACAGGCTCCAAACAAAGAGAAGTGAGCTGGGGCTGTACGTACATCTATAGAGTACATAAAGTAAAAAAATTACGTGGGGCATAAAAGTGTACGCAAGAAAGCAAAAGAGATAAACGCAAGGTTGCAAGCGTTCATTGTAAGAAAATTCAGATGACCCACATTATTCCCAGAACCCAAAGTAACAAAAACTTACCCCAAACCTTGGAGAGCAACACCATGTTCCTGACCCGTCCTGCCCAAGTTGTTCCGCCAAGGCCTGAAAAGAAAACAACAGTCAGTAAAAATGAAAGTAACAGTGCCAACAGTATGGCAAAGATAAAGCAATGCCCTGGGGCAGCTTACCTGTGTCTATGCTTGCATACACAGGGAGAAGCAGCCCCCGATCACGGGAAAGAATTAAAAAAAAAAAACATAAGCTTGGTTACAAGAAATATTAGTAAATTAACAACAATCTATTAATATTTTCGTAACCCACCGCTGGGCGTAACGCCCCTTCCCGAAAATCGCCACAATTTTCGGTGAATCGTGGCATAACGAAGGTAATCGTCATTGTGTAAAGAATTGCAAACCTTAAAGGCGATGGTCCGGCCACATTGCATTCGGATAGTAAACAGCAGGAGTCTGAAACTTTGTAGACAATTAAAAAAGCTACTAAAAACAGGAGTCGAAGGTGTTTATGTTAACTCCTGTTTTTTTTTTTAAGTACGGACTACTACCCACTAGATTGTAGGTGAAGAAAGTCTTTTATTAAAAAAAAAACAACACCCCCTTTTTCAATAGTTTTAACCTTATTTCTGAAGAATACTTTTGTAAATATAATCAAGTAAAGTAAACAAAAATGAAAATTCTTACGTAAACAATTTAATTTCGTTTTCAATTAAGGCTTCATTTAATCCGCGAGTGCAAAGTTCTGATTAATTCCGTTTCAACGGAAGCTCGCGCAGGCTGTCGCGCGCGCTTTGTTGAAATAAGCGCCTTTTGTAGCTATGTCTTGAGAAAATACAATTCGAAAGCAAGACGTTAAGTTTATTCTAAGTACTTACTATGACTTTTAATGTAGATTATATGAAAAGATAATTCCCTTAAAACAAAGGAACCTGTATTGTTTTTTCGTAAAAAAAATACAGCAGTCTTTTGTTTATTTATTAAAATAACTTTCACTACACTAAGCTTAAAGCTTTTTTTTTTTAAATATTAGCAAATTTTTATATAGATATTTATTTAATATTTCTAGTGACCATTCTCGGTAAGCTTGAAAAAACTTGTGTTAGGATATGGTCCACGACAATAATCGAATGGCGGGATTCGAACCCACGACCGCTAGATCGGTAGTCTGTAACCATTAGGCTATTGGCGCTTCAGTTTCAGCTTGTGCTAGGATATTGTTTACAATAGTCGAATGGCAGGATTCGAACTCTCGACCTTTAACCTATTGTCTCATCATCATCCACCTGCCCTTTTACCTATGGAAGGTCGGTACAGTATGTACGTTTCCATACATTGCTTTCATCCGTCATATCTGAACTCACACATTTCCTACTCATCATCATCATCATCATAATCAACAGCCTTTGTCTGCCCACTGTTGGACATAGGCCTTTCCCAATGCCTTCCACAGTATGCGGTCCTCCGCCTTC
>JAODUI010000016.1:2481765-2493007 GCA_027563995.1 Papilio gigon | reverse complement strand
CGAGCCGATCAGTAATACTGCGGTCGTTGACGATTCGAGTTGCACGTCGTTGGACGCGGTCAAAAGGAAGAAGTTGGCGGTCTTGTGCCAATCACATCCACGACCGCAGCTTTGACCAAGTCATCGGTCCATCGTGCGGAAGACCTGCCAAACGACCCGGGTAATGTTAAACTACGTCCAGACCACTAGAGCACGGGTAGAAGCGTCTCTAGGCTACGGTGGAAATACTGCGATCGCCAACCATCATGCCAAGCGTGGCGATTATGGCATAATCCCCTCAATGATGCTTACTAGAAGGTAACAGTACTTAGAAATAATTATGTTATAGAAAATTGTCGCATTCGAAGTTTTCCAGAGCGACCTCCGTTTAACATTTTGGCGGCAAAAAGTGGTTCGCCAATGTCATCCGCGGCCATGCGTTAAAATGGCGCAACCGCTGATACAGATAAAAAAAACCGAGTAATCTAGGTAAACAGCGAGAAATCAAGCGGCAATGTTACTCAATCTCGTGATTCGACACCGACCCGTACAGTTCCGACTTAACATTTTTCTTTTTGTTTTGAAACATTACAATATTCATAAATCGAAAGCAATCGTTAACAGTGTTGCGATATTTCATGATGATCTGTTCGGATTTTCATTATAATACTGTAGCACGGTAACACTAAATTTTAATACAATATTGTTTGGTTGCTAAGCAACAAGAATAACACTGTCGGTTTCAATTCAGAAATGGCTGACGCGACAAATCCAAAATAAAGATAACCCGTCAATATTTTTTGTAACAATAATCATACCCAGCTTCGATTCGATGCCAGTTTGTTTCTTTTTGTCAATGACACGAAATTACAAAATAATTAAAAAAAAAAAATACCAAAAAATAAGGTTTAAAGAAGCTTTTAAATATGTTAATAACTGACTGTAAAATTAATACTGAAAAAATTAAATTAAATAAATCTTAATATGAAACTTGGTATTTAAAATCTAGACTAGATTATGATATATGCATATGATATATATTATGATATATGCATCTTTGACCATGGTCCAGCACGCTGGCCAAGTACGGGTACGTAAATATCTTTGAATTTCTTCTCAGACATTTTCTGGTTACAAAGTTTTCTTTCACTGTTACAACGTCGACTAACTGTATATGAAATTCAAAAATCGATAAACACATGCTACATTGCTGGGATCGTACCTTGGAGATGACAAGATTACATCTGAGTCATCGTCGCTCTTCCAATATGTAATTTATCTCTAGTCTGTTATGGTTCTAGAGTTTCGTTGTATTAAATATCCATTCAAATTCTTGTATGTATATTAGTAAGATGTTTCTATTAACAAAATATACGACACCCAAATGGAACGGATTCCGTTGTCCGGCGACGTTTATTGAATCAATCAGTCGACGTGATAATGCGGAAGCCGAAGATAAATTAAAATCAAATTATGATAATATTGTAATTGAGTTATAGGCTCGGTACACACTAACACCTGACGAAGCGAACGTTCGAAGTCGTTAGATTGTTCTGAGATAAATAATGATATATATTATAGGATAAGCCCGTGACATCGTCCGTGCGGAACTAAAAAAAAAACTTAGATATCAGTGTCAAATTTCTTCCATATTCGTTTAGCCGTTTCGCAGTTTTTTTGCTAACAACCATCTATTCGACTAATTTTCTTAAATTTTCACATTTATAATGCTAGTTAGATTTAATAACCAAACAAATTTTGGATTTCCCTTATTTTGTAACGGACACGAACATTGTTTCCTCACTTCCTAAGAATTAGAATAATTTACTAGCCAAGGCGTTTATTATTCGTTTTACGTCTATTTACTATTGTACATATAAGTCTTCTTTACGCTGAGAGTGATAATTTTATTTGTAACTAAAGTAATCGCTAATGTTCGTTAGCGAACGCCCGTTACATTGTTGTGTATAACGACCCTACGTTACGTGGAAATTCAATTTGAAAGCAGTAGCTGCGTGTGACACTAAGGGGCGTGGCTAATACAAGATGTTTCGATTAGTTTACATTAAGTGTAGATTGAAGATACGAACAGTATATTGAGTTTAAAAGAAAACTGCATTTGATTAAATAAACAACCAATAAATGACGACGGAAGTCACGATAGTAATCTGATTGGATAATTTGTCAATGTAAATTAGATTTAACATAATGTATTCATGTAATATATAATATGTCATAGTGTCGGTACCGCTTTGATAGTTAATAAAAATAAAATTCTTCATAATCAAGGAAATAAATGAGATTGAATATGGATGGGTAGAAAGATAAAGGAAGACCGAAAGGGGAGGGATTATTCAAGATATATGTGAAAAGGGAGTTCAGATGTAATAGAGATGTATGCAGGAGTACATACTGTGCGGATAGTAAATAGAGGGAGTTCTTCTGTAATGCGAGGGGATAATAAGATCGAAAATGTATCCGTTAATTAAAATGCAACGAAACTATCTTTGACAAAGCACTCAATATTCAAATGCGATCAAGGCGAAGGGCACGTGCCGATACAAAAACATTATTTCAAACTAACAGTTTTTCTCAACTTCGGTGTAAAGAAGCGAACGACCAAGACCCACTTCGTAACATATTAATCTCGCAATCGACACATCCGATTTTGATCTCTAATCGCTCACTTTAAGGTGCAAAGCGACAGCAGATTGTCTGAAACAGTTTTTATTCGGACCGAGTTAGTTTTTTATCGTCTTTTGTCACCCAAGCGACTTGTAAAAAAGATGGAAATCGTGCTATAGTAGAATGAATTGAAAAAAAACCGTTTAATATTGGCATTAAACGGCTGACGCGGATTTGGGCGTAGAAATTCATTTCTGAACGTTTAATTTCGGTCGCGGGCCGTGTCCAGTGTTCCCGCTCTCCAGTGTCACGTTCCACTGTCGTCAACCAACAGATTGATAGCTCGCGGACTAGAGATGGCGAAATTATTACCATAGCATCTTTTTTTATTAAATATTTAAGAACACAATTAAACGTTGTCATGGTTATATGATGCGAGAACGAAGGAAGTTTGGATGGATTCTGTGAAAGAGGATATGCGTAGGAAGTGTGAGTTCAGATATGAGCTGACAGAGATGGAAGGGTAGTATATACTGTGCCTACTCTACGTACGGAAAACAGCAGGTTGATGATGATTTACGAACACAATTTAACAATTAATTTAAAGATCTATAATCATGTATCGTGATTTTTAGAAACAAATCAACTCCGTAATTTAAGATCGGGTCAAATCCCAATTAATTTTGACTACTGGGAACTTTGACATTGACCTTTGAACTTGATAACTATACTGATTAATGTATACTTAAGTAAAAAAAATGCCAATATTAATATGTAATCTCACTCCTTACCATATAAAAAGTTTGAATGTATGTTTGTTACCATGTAACTCTAGAACGTCTTTATGGATTTGGATGAAATTTTGTACAGACGTAGATCATCTATCGAAACATATAGTCTAAGCTTCTTTAACCTAGAGGTCTAAGTCGGGCGACATCTAGTGTCAAGAAAAAATAATAAAAGGCAATAAAGAATGCGCTATTACGCTACTAGCTATGGATGTTGTGAACTCCAGTCTATAGTTGATGATGCCGGCCGAGCGCCTGAGCAAATATGCCACTATAATGACATGTAGAATTAAAAACGTACAGACACGACAAGCAACAAAAGTATATTATACCGCCTAACTTTATTTTCTTCGATTTCTAAGCGATGAAAACGATAGTACAGAATACAGCTGGAAATTAGATATGATTGGAAAGGATACGTAAAACACAGGGTATATTAATTTGACTACAGTCACCGTCGCCGCGTGTTCACGGATTGGTTGTGGTCACCATGTATAACAGGCCTTACAGAATTTCTTATTGTAATAGGCTTATGCTACTGATGCTCGCAGTAATGCTGAAAATTTGAAGATAATTTAATATGCAACATTCAATCCGTTGTTAACATTTCTAAGAGATTATTAAATGCCTGTTAATAAGTATGGTGGGTTGTCATTTTTTTTTAAAACAAAAGGGGCCAAACAGAGAGACAATAAGTGTAGTCATCGACGCCCATGGACATCTGCAATATCAGAGGAACCACAGATATTTTTAATCTTGAAAACTATCAAATGTTTTTTAGAATTATTCAGAGTATCTGTCTGTGCATTTATAATTCTACGTAATATTGGATCGATGGATCCCATCGTTAGTTCGGGTTCCAGGATCCATTAAGATTTCCGCCCGCTGCCGTGAGATGCGCGGGAGCATCTGCATTGCACAAACATAAAGGACTTATACTATAAACGAGCGCCAAAGAAAAATGCACCTTCAGATTTAAGACTAGGGTGTAATGTTTAATGACTATCATTGTTAGCAATGGTTTATAAACATTATAAATTAGACCTTATCGAAAGGAGTTTAAGGATCAATTTTTGTTTCGTCTGCCAGTGTAATTGGGTTGTGTGTATTGGGAGTTATTGCTTAGTCAATAAGCATCTTATGTAAGAGTTGATAAGGTGGTAAATCGCGTGTAGGGTTGAGACTATTGCAGAAAACTTCATACGATGTTCGGCGTAGCTCATTTTTATAGTGGTTTTGAGATAATGGTATTGATTTACCAGTGTACACGGTATCTTTATAATCTACAATATTTTGAACATTCGCTTTTCAAGCTCTCAGGGCGATGAGGTTTCGTGTTGCGTTTACAAAGCTTTTTTTTCTTAATCTTGTGTTCGAATTGTTATATGAAAAAGTATTTATGTCGTCAAGATTTTAAGGATATTTTTTAATAATTGACACGAAATATGTCTTGGAAGGAGCATATGTTAGCTTGGATATAACTAAAATAACACTAGGATAGAAAGACTAGATTTAGAACACTAACGGCTGATCTGGATGGATCGTTATATATTTGTAAGCGTCGTTTACAATCTAACAGACGTCAAATTACAATATGAACTTTGGAGGTTATGTTTGGCTTTATTTAAAACGGTACATATTTACATGTAATTCTTGATATGTAAATTAGATACCTAATAAATTACCTCCGAAGCCTTATTGTAGGGGTTGAATTTCGATAATTGAATCCATTTTTTTTAATCCTTTTTTAATAGAAGGTGGCAAACAAACGACGGGATCTCAAAGGTGGTTATCGAAGCCCACGGACATCCGCAACACTAGGAGCAGATGATCTTAAGTTTATGAAGATTAAAAATGACCTTTTCTTGCGGTTAGTCCGTTTCGTTTTTTTCTCTTTAAAAAACGAAAGTAGCATTTACGTAGGTATCTAGTAATTATAGGCAATATCGTAAAACAACAGATATGGTAAAATATCCTGCGTGGTGAATACGCAGGAAGTAGGATGTTACGTCTGTCGCTCTCACACGTATACAGGAACCGCAACCGTCTCTGTCACCCGTTAGACCAGTTTTGGCGTACTAAAGAGTTATTGCAACCGTTTCGTACGTCGCGGACGACCATAGAATTAGGAAAGCAATTTCACGCCATGTTTTATAAATATTTTTTTCGTCTTTTTTTTTTTTAAATAGATTATTTTTTAAATATCCTATAGATACGATTTTATACGGTTCAAATATTTCAACATTTTTCCGAGAAATTTCATTTGACAAGTTAAAGTTGTATATAACTGTTTTTGTAAAAAAAACGCCAATAGTTAGGTTGAGGGTACAGATTTCTGATTACGCGGTCGAGAATTCGAATCCCGCCATTAGACTATTGTCGTATCACCATATCTTAGCACAAGACAATCTTATTTGCAGTGGTATAAGAAATATTGGTGCATTAACAAAAATCTACTAATGTTTTATTGAATAAAACATATTTCTTGTCGTTAAAAGCTTTGTCGACTAAACTCTATGTAGACTTTTTAATTCTATTGGATGGGTAATATAAAGCTCTTTGTAAATACCTAATAGTGGTATATAAAAATCGATGTGTCAAGTCTAAAGATACCAAAGTCTACGGGCACATATGAATGGTGCGGGACATGATGCAATACAGCAGGTGAACGAAATTTTACTCCGACTCATGTCCTTACATCACACGAGCCCTTTCCTCGATACGCTAATAAGGATTTCAAATCGCCTTTATCATTATCATTATCATTATAATCCGAATAATTATAATGAGCATTATGAAGTACCTGTATCGACAGGCATCGGGTATAAATGTCAACATGACAGGTTGTACAGTGAAATGCCAAGCGTCCGAGCTCGTTTTAGATCCAGCTGATGTTTTGTATATCGATAATTAAATACATATAATTAAAGTAATTAAACATTATTTATGGATGGATTGCGTGAAGGATGACATGAGTAAGAAAGGGGTAATCGATGAGACGACCGCTGATAGGCGAGACTGGAAGAGAACATGTTGTGGCGACACTAAATAAAGTGGGACCAGGGCAGGAGAAAGAAGAAGAAGAAACATTATTTATGATAAAATATATGTAACGATTTGAAGTTTAAAGTTTAATCAAGCGAAGCTATTGACGCGTTGAAAACTTTAATAGCATTGACGGTATGCAGCTATTTCCCACACGGTAACGACTTCAAAGAACTAACTGTGCAGCTTCTGGTGGCCGGACAACTGCTTGGGATACGTTGAATGCGTTTACCACTCAATACTTAAATCAACCTTTCTTTTCTAAATAACATAGACTCTTTATTTTTTTTTTAATTACTATACAACGTTTAATTCTAGACTCATCAATGGAATTTGAAAATATTTTCACTTCATGCACACCTCGGTCGTAAACGACTTTATTTAGCAATAGCTTTTGCCTGCGGTTTCGTTGCAAGGAATTAAAAAAAAAACTTACTATTAAACCTATATGTTCTTCCAGACAACAAACACGTATATGCACGCACACACATACAACGAATTCACAAACACGTCCCGTCTCCGTTTCTTAGTAATAAATGATCAAGAGAAGGCACTGTTTTCTGTAACACAGGTCCCCACCTACCACAGGAAGCAGAACCCCAGCGTAAAATGCAAAATGTTTTGTTCAAGAGTTTTTTTTAATTTTATTCTGAACCTATATTAAATTTTATCTTAACTGATAAAGTACTAATTTATTTAGACTTTCAATCGATCAACACATTCACTAAAGAATCCGGATATTTCAAAATATTCTGAGAAAAGTCAGAAACTGTAGTTTGTATAACAAGGGTTGTGAAATTTGCGACAGTATAGAGATGCCAGATTATTCCTACCCCTCGCAATAAACAAGGGGTGGGCTTAGAGATGACCGTTACGTTTATGTATTGTTATGTTAATTCGTATTGTTGGTATGTTTTATATGTGATGCAGCGGTCAGCGTGCGTTATCATGCAGTTTAACTGAACAATTGAAAATCGTTTTTTGTAATGCAGTTACGTTGACGGCGGATTCACGTAATGGTGACCAAGTATGAATTTGTTGTGAGAATTCAACACTACGGTACCGATTTGGCACAATTAGTTTATATCATAATTTAGTTAGTTTATACAACAATTAGATATGACTAAGTGTAGTCTATTTTCAAGTCTATCACATTTTTTCAATGACTACAAAAGCCTGTGACAGACTGACTAACACATAATAATAAGGCAGTACGCTTCCTGTTGTTATATAGGTAGTACCAAGAAGTGTGTTAATGATGGATTTATAAAGTGTGTGATTATCTAATTGAGAGTTGATTTTTAAAATATCCTCTTATATCATAGATGGTAATAACAAGGAAATTTACCCAAAAACTGGCTTTAGAGGTATTTTTTCGATTCAATTTTGTGCTTTGAATTAAGTATACATAAGTTGCATGTCTATGTTTTTAAAGAAAGAAGTATGTTTTTAAGTCACCGGAGAGTAAAGTGGTTATATTTCCAAGCAAAATCTAAAAGGTAACTTTATCTTTAAATAATACAATTGCAAAAAGTCGTCATTTTACAAAGTTCTATAGCGTATTCAAAAACGCATATTCTCACACTGTATTCAATCACTATAGAATATTAAATAGAAGATTTAACATCACTAATACCCGAGATATAAATAACAAAAGCGAATGAATATCGACGCAATAAATCAATAACACAAAAGCATTGCACAACACTTGAATGCTTAGAGAGAAAAAAAAGCAAGTTTCCGCATTTGAGTAAATTTTTCATTCCCACGGGCAATTCTAAATCTAACTAAACCCTATTTAGATGTTTGAACTCTATGTAATGGTGTTAAATATCATATTCGTGTGATAGCTAACGTTCGCAAGCATATGGCATGTCACCTGCAGGGTCGGAGGCAGGTCGCAGCATCCCTCTTCAATATTACATCCTGTTCGAATTTTAAATACCGATTCGTATCCTGTTTTGTAATGATTTTATGAACGGAACTATGTAATAGATACTAGATTGTGTAATTAGTTAAATACGATCCCTAATTTTATATATACTGCATACAGTATGATTTTTATTAGTGTTATAATACGACATTATTCATTTACACATACATTAAGATACTAACTTTCTGCTTTAATTAGACGCGCGTAATCGCAGGCTATAAAGGTAGAGGAAGACCGAAGTTGTGGAAAGATTGTAAGAGGATATACGTAAGTGTATGACTTCAGATATGACGGCTGACATGTATGGAAGAGTTCATACTGTACCGACCTTCCAGAGAGCAAAGGGCAGGTTGATGATGATGACTGACACCTAGTGATGGTATTAATTTTTAAATTTATATGCGTATTCGTTCAGTGGACGTATTCAAACGTAATCCTATCTTTATCTTTTATAAGGTTGTTAAAGAAACGTCAGTCAGAATAAAAGATTTGCTAACATTTGTAAAACCTAACCTTCAGTATTCAAAGCTTTAATTCAACTCGTAATTTAATTACTTGTCAGAACCTTTTTTAAAGGCGTAGTAACGTTTACTATTCTGTGTCTATATTTGTGATTTAAGAGCTTATTTTCAGTTATCAAACAAAATAAATAAATTCGATTTAATGACTAGATAATGATTTTTATTTGTAAATTTCAAAAGAAGCAAATTTTACGTTTTTAATATCTAAAATCTATTTATATATAGTCTAGATGTTATATTATAATTTTATCTAGATTGCAGTATATTAAAGTGAATAAATGCTATAATTATTTTTCGGTCAAACTTGTTTATGTTGAAATAAAATTAATTTTATATTGCAACAGATGTCGTTGACTTCAACCTCGCGACATTGATGCATATCGATCTATTAATAGAAATTCCAAATGAAAAACTTTAGACAGATAATTAAAAAGTAAAAAGACATAAACCTACATGATGTAACATTAAGAAATACTATCAAAATACTGTTAACACATCTCAAAGTAATTTTTAAGATTTTTTTTTTAACAAGCAACATCCTTACCACAAAAGCTAAGTGATCATTACCTATAGACATTTACAACTTGAAAATGTTGCCACAATGTTTAGAATTCTGTCTTCCTTAAATTGGCAAAGAAGTGGGCTTATAGAAGAAGAATATTTACCGTTCCTGTTAGTTAGACAGGGAAAGGGACTAAATAGTCCGATGTTAAATTTTTTTATCAAGCTATAGTCTATTGTATATAAGGCTTCAGTACAGGTGTACCGAATTGCCAAGATGTTAATGGGTCATATGGTCACTGGGACCTCCCGTGAGACGGATGAACAATTACATGGGAGACTAAACTGTGCTAAACAGATTGCACAGGATCTGTCGATGCGGGGCTTCCCACGGGTATTGTTTTAGGCCCCACGTTGTTCCTATAGGATGAAAATTAAGTAACATAGTTAACAACGCTCTAACAAGTAAATTGCTTTTGTTATGTATACTATTATTATCATCATCATCAACCAATGTCTGCCCATTTTGGACATAGGCCTTTCCCAATGCCTTCCACAGTATGCTGATCTTCGCATCCTTCCAGCCGCCGCACTAAGTCGTCAGTCGACCTGGTGGGAAGATGCCTTACACGAATGGTCCCCAATCGTACACTATTATCATCATTTTTCATCATCATCATCATCATATCAGCCACATGTCGCCTTCTGCTAAGCGTAGGCCTCCCCCAAAAATCGGTCTTCGGCCTCATCCAGTATACTATTATATAAAGGGCAAATATTTAACATTGTTAGGTATATTATAATGATATTTCGTAGTGTACAGGAATTAATAAAAATAGTTAAAATTACTGCCGCATATCTGCCACCTTTCAATAAAAGTTCCGTCAAACTAGGTGCAACTGTTTCGTTGATCACTGGGAATAAAGTTAGTCTTTATTTTCGTAGCAAGAAAGGCATAAAAACATGTTTGCGAAATGTTTATTTTTTCATATTAAATACTTTAATCTTATTAATTGTATAGATTAAAGATATATATGTTCTTAAAAATGTTTATACAAAGATATGAAATAATTAAATCTGATTTTAGAGTCGTGTTTAAATTACATCGAATTAAATCGTGGGATAATTTTGTATAGATTATAATGATAATCAATTTCTAAATTATTAACAATAAGAATCTAATTTAATTAATTTCAAGTTTTCAATCTCCTTGTTTATAAACTCAATAACGTTATTTTCATTTTATTTGTCACAACTAATGATGTAAAAATAAATTTAAAATTAATAAATGTTTTATACTACTTATAAAACGGCTTAAGTCACGTGTAAATCGGTGTCGGTACTAGTTTGAGGAGTCACTAGACAGTGAGCGACGCCCCGAACGCGGTAAATTACCTCACTCACCCTGAAGAAGAGCCCCCGATGGTCTCGAAACTAGTCGGTACCGACACCGATTTACACGTGAGTTAAGCCTTTTTATAAGTAGTATAGTGAAATGTCTTACGAAAGTTTTAATATTTAAGAAATGATTTTGTAATTTGTTGATAGGGTTGACTGGCAAACTAGCGGACGTAAAAAATTAACCAAATTATTATTGCTAACAACCCATTGCGACAACCCTACACGAGTGGGATAAAGCCAGATTTCTTACTAATATGCTAAAGTTCAGATAAAAACAGTCATAGGTATCTCGCTGAAATTTGGCATAGGCAGTCTGAACAGACGAGCTTTTAAATAAGTTTTTTTTTTGAGTCGCGAGCGTCATCTTCGATTCATAATTAATAATAGTAAATACATTATAATACAATACACCATTCTAGATTTCGTTATATTCTAGGTAAAATGTATTC
>JAODUI010000016.1:2458778-2469255 GCA_027563995.1 Papilio gigon | reverse complement strand
TCACACATATCTTTGAATTTCTTCGCCGATATGTGCAGGCATCACGATGTTTTCCTTCATCGTAAGAGCGTCGGATAGTGTACATATGAAATTCGAAAATGGAAAAACACATCAGTACATCGGGGATCGAACCAGGAGAATCTCGAGTACGGTCGGATCCGGTCAAACGCTTAACAAATGTGCAAACTACGGTCAATAAAATCATGTAAAGAGGTTTAATTTTAACAAGAAATTCATTAAAATATTTTCTAAAATTCAAATAAATTTATCTCAAAATTAGTTCAGACACGAGATAATTTATTATTCTTTGTTAAATTGGCATTGTACATATGTATATTTGTTTAAATCAATTTATCAAGGAATTAATGGACACGAACACTGGCAACACTCACGATACACAATGAATACAGATTAACTAAACAGTGACAGTTTCTACTTAAAACAAGTAAATTCAAGGTTTTGGATTTAGACAAATGCCGAAATTATATTGGTTTTAGACTTGTACCAGCCTTGGTTCTTGACTTAGTTGATAAAATATAATTAATATGATGACTAAGCTAGGACTGGACCGCTATCTCGCCTGAAGTTAAGTGGTGCTGAAGTCGATGATATACACCAGCTTAGCAGATGCCTATTCACTGTACTATTAAAGGCTCTGAGCAAATTTCAAATACTAGCTTTTAACGGCGACTTTAAATAAATCTTTCAAATATTAATTTATCCTTATGTCTGTCCAGATCCATAAATTTCATCCGTATCCTTTGTGCAGTTTTGTTGTTAGCAGATTTCGTCGATTGAAACTTTCGTATTCACAACATTTATTTTTTAAAATATTTATCACTCCTAATAATAGGGTAGGCTCAGAGACCCTCAGTGGAGACGTACAGTGAGCTGATGATGATGATGATGGTGAATATTATAATTTTAAGTGTACTGGATCTTTCGTAGAACAAGAACATTCTCAAGTGTGGTTTGAACTATAGTAGGTTTTCACTGCGGAAACAAATGTAAAAAAAAAAGTATACAATAAGAAGCGCCAATAGTCTAATGGTTATGAGTACGGACTACCGATCTAGCGGTCGTGGGTTCGAATCCGGCCATTCGATTATTCGTGAACCATATCCTTACACAAGGTTTTTGCAAGATTACTAAGAATGGTTACAATAAATATTAGTGAATTAACAAAAATCTACTGACATTTAAAATACATTTATCTAATTTTTTAGTTAATGCTTCCATTATTGTATTTTTTAATAGAAAGTAGTTAAGGTGGGTCCTGATTTTTTTTTAGAGACTGTTCAAAATGATACAAGTAGGACCAGCTACGGCAGTGGAGTTGGACCTTAGTATGTACTCTGTCAAACAAATATGTACGTCTCAATGACACTCAGGTGTTGAATACTGAGTGAAATCGAACATTGAAATATTATGTGTCCCATCACAACCAGGGCAGATTCAAATGTGTGCTAATAAATTTTGGAGGTTGTTCCCGGATTGAAAGTCAAATTTCGGGGCTGGATAAAAAAAAAAATTGTGTTATAGGTCACAATAACAATGTTACCGAAATCCGAAAAATAAGGTTGCATAAGCCGTAATAAACTTAGCTTCTTTTAATTTTTTTTTTCAGAAATTTCCAGATCGTATTGACCCTTTAAGATGTTTTTTTTTGTTGCATTTGAGTTTTTATACATCCTATGGCGACTGTCTTAAGGGACTCCTTAGTGCTGATTTAGTAACATAAATGAACAATAAATTACTGTGTTAATTTTTATACAATGACGCAGTAAACATGGTAGATTTAAACTGAGTTCCTGAGTAACTATTAGACGTCTAGGAGTGCGGTTACAAGCTTAATATTTCAATTATGTATATGCAAACTGTGGAAGGCATTGGGAAAGGCATATGTCCAGTGATGTGATAGTGATGATATATAAATGAATCTTCATGTCCTTAGTTCACATAACATTTGAACGAATTGAACAAAATTGATTTTACATTTATTACTGTATATTGTCACTTCCATCTTATGAAAGAAAGATTAGAAACCGAACATTTGAATTCAATAATAATAATTCAGGACGTCTATCGGGTCAGTAAGTTAGATTGTTTATTAATAAGTAACGTATTCAATCATCGGTTGCATTAAGAAAATCGTATTGAATAAAATTGTAGCAGAACCGTCTGGCCTTGAACGACCATTCCTTGAATACGTGATAAGGATTTGTCAGCGGTGTAGCAAATATCTAATGTCAATACGCGAATACATTTTATACCAGACTAGAAGTAACCGACAACAGATATACTTTTGTTATGTAACATGAAATATGTTTTCTGCTTCAAAATTAAACTGTTTTTATTGACTTACTTATATGGTACCTTAAAGAGTAGCTTAGTGAGTTACTTAAACTAAAATAAGGATGTCCTTTAGAGATCAAAGTCCGAAACACACCTTCGGTTTGCCTGAACAGTTGAAGTTAACACTACAGTTCAACATCAGTTAACACACAAGAGTGTAGGAATCTTAGAACTGCACAATTTAATTGAATACTAATCATTTTGTCTACACATTTATTTTAATTGTGCAGTTAAAATTAGAGTTGGGTAGTTTTGAGTGGTGTTAGTTGTGAGTTAAGCAGCGGGTGGCAGCATCTTTTACCTTAATAAGGTATGTGTAAAAATATATAATTTGAAAACATACAGACAACTTTGTTGAGGAAAGATAGAAAAAAAACATTTGATCACTTTTTTTCAAATGTTGGCTAAGATGTAATTTGTTTAAATCTAGTGACATCGTAAACAATAATGTACCATCGCTAGTCTTTTTAGAGTATAAAATTCTTTAACAAATTCAAAAACGAATGATAACGAGATCGAGATTAATATCATCTTTAATCACAAGATACGTCTCGAGACAAATGTATTAATGAAAATGGACTCAATATAAAATTAATTTAACTTTACGTCACTGTACATAAGACAAAGACTTGCCATGTCTGTTTGTATACAAGAAAAAACTAATAAACTAGAAGGTAACGATTCACACAGCCTCTCATCTTACTATAAGTGGACATCTTTACTTGTATGGATGTTTGTTAAGCGACTATTCTGGTAGAATTTTAACACAGAAATAGGTTACCGTCTAAAATAACCCAATAAACTAAAATTTTGTATTTATTCAGCGCAAAGAACAACACGCTATTTCTATATGTCATGAATTTGCACGAGACGGAAGACAACGGTTACAAAAAACTAACCGAGTAACGTCGGTACTGATTACTAGTGTGGATACAGTCGAGGACTTTTATTTCATACCCATCTAGGTAAATGTCATTTGACGGTCACAATGCAATCGTGACTTTGTCCCACATATATGGGCTAAGTTCATCATGAACTTTTCCCTATGGAGGGTCGGTACAGTATGTATGTATACATCTTTATCGACTCATATCTGAATTCACAACCTTACACATATCTTATACACATTCAGTTTTCCATATGAGCTATGTTATAACTGTTGAAATGAGAATTTATCTTGCTATATCCACGGATCGTATGTCGTCGTAAAGTAGGAAATGAATTTAAATTCTTTGGACTGTATCAATTCCGAGCGCGGAATATGTTGGAGTGCGTCGATTTTTACATAATAATGTAATATAACTATGTTATCAGAGGCCTTGTAACATTTGGGCGGTCTACCGGGTCACGCGGCAATCTTATCGGCATATATTTATTAGTGGGCAAAGACGGCTTATTGGAAAATTTACATAGCGTCTTCAAACCGACGTGCACACCAACGAAATTCAACAAATTGCGTTCGCGAGATTTGATGTGTTGGGTGAATAGAACATTTAACAATGGACTATCTTGTGTACCCAGAGTTGCTCACTCAGAGTCCACAAGGAACGAAATATATGACCATTTAATATCTCCGATGGATCAGATGCGTTGCCAGCATTTCATAAATAGGTCCCAAAGAGGCCTCGACCAAATGATTGAATTTTCAAAAGTTAAAATGCGACGTTAATTGTTTTATTCAAATTTTTATAGAACTGTGTACTTAATTGCGTATTTATATTTTGCATACTAATTTCTTCCATTAAACAAAGGATTAAGTAAAATATCTAAATGTGACTATTACGTCGTACGAATACAATATTTAATTCAATTTACTCGAATTTATGAATAATAATGAAAGCAAAAAACAATGGTTATGATTTAAATGTGAACATATATTAAAATTTAATCTCACACAGTAATTAAAAACGTCAAGTTAACGCGAACCAGCGGAGAATAACGATGAAGTAAGTCAGGTTCATATCGCTCCCGGAAGATGGCGTTAACGAAAAACGTCTCGGTAACTATGTATTAAAAGCCAGTGAACAAACAATAGGCGTCCTATACAACCTTTGTGCGACCCGCGCGCCTGACCTTGACGCCAAGGCACATCCGCACTCATCAGACGAAACGTTTGCCGGCACTAAAGGCTTTCGTTTAACTCACCCAATCACATATAACCCCTACCACTTCAATATGTTGTTAAATTCATTTTAAAATGTAGAAATTTTTCAGATTCTCACTGTGGCAAAATTCATTTCGTAACGTAAGAAAATCTAATTTGATTGACAGATTATTATTAAAGGCTATTTCTTCATTATTAATGTATATTATTGTTAAATAACGTATAATAAATATAAATAATTGTCGTCCATTGTTCGAAATTCAAACGTAATTAATGTTTTTTTTATTATTTTCAAATGATAATAGCTCTATGCACATCTCATTCATCATTTCACGTAATTTCCTTCAAAAAGGGGGGACAAGATTTTATAGGTATGAAATCCTTTACTAAACATAATAAACATGTATTTTAGTATAAATTAGTTGCAAATATCTCTTGTTAATATAGTTACCAATAAGAGAAATACAATATTGTGATGGAACCCCTCACATCCTTCTAATAAGATACCATCTTTCTTATAATTGGGATTTCATCAAAGCACTACTTTAAAATATATCGCCGTCCCTTACGTTCTGGTACAAGAAACAGGGACAGCAATATGTTCGAACACAACTGAGTCGGCAATGGAAATCCACGACGATTATATTTATTCATAAGTCAAGTGACTGCTTCAATTTGAAAATTAATTGAAGGACAAATAATACTTGGATACAAGTTTAATAGACAAGGAAGTGGCGGACGCTGCGCAAATAGTATTTTAATAAGTACTATCCAGTCAGCGCTGTATTTGGCAGCATCGAGTACTCTCGACATCAAGGAAGAAAAATTGAAATTCAAATATATTTGAATAGATACGTAAGAACACAACGCGGAATATAATAAATATAAACAAATCAAACTGACTTCATATCTTTAGCTGATAACGGAATAAAACACATGGTACAGACAAACGCTCGCGGTGTTTCACTTTAAAAAATGGCTCCGCAAATTCTCCTCTCTCTCACAAATTGACCGCGTAACAACCGGGATAATAGTAAAGAATTATTAGTCGTCAACCCGCTCTGACCACTGATCAACTTTTTTCTTACAAACATATTTAAAAATTGTATCTAAGAGGCTTTTGTGCCCGCGTATTCGACTCAATACGTAAAATGTTCAAGCGACTATAGCTTTAAGGTGGAACACCGCGAACGGACGTGTTGGTATATATAAATCAAAGATATCTTGCAATGTGTAAAATTGTAGTATGTCTAACCTTTTCCTCGGGTATACTCTGTCCGCCATTCTCTGATAGTGGTGTAGAGGGCGCACTGTATCCCTTGGGGCCGTCGTCGTGGGGTGTCATCTGCCGCTGGACGTCGTTCTCTTGATCGTTGTGGATTCTTATATCTTGAAGGCCATTTTTAAACTCGGACAACCGAAGTACCGACGGCTTGATCTCTGGCATGTCATCGGGATGTTCGTATCTTCTCAAGTCTGTTAAGTTCGTCGCTAGATGTCTATGGTGGTCTAGAGGCGGCGGTACTCCTATAGATCTAAGATGCTCTATACTTCTGTGTATGTGTGAGTAATTGTCTACTGGTATTTCGGCCATCAGCGGCGAGTTGTGATAGTCCAATCCGCCGCCGTCCGGCCGGTAGTCGATCGTTCTCCCTTCCATCATCTTGAATGGATTATTAAATATTCTATCTAAATTATATAACAGTTTCGTATCTAATTGATATTTGGCACTATCTTATAAAAATACAAGTCTTCTGTCTTATCCTTCTGGCCGCTGTTTTATTTGTCATGGAATTTTCGAGATCCTTGATTTTCAATCTGCTGGGAGAAAATACATCTTGATATAACTATTTACAAATTTAAAAAAAAATATACGTTTAAAAATATTCAATTTAAAATGTTTGGACGTCTGTCGAAGTACAATCTTGAAGACAATTTTTTTAATTAATTAGTCGTTTGCCAATTTAAAACTAGATTTAGAGTGTATAAAAAAACAGATGGGTTTTTGTTCGTTTTTTTTGCGGTGTCGAAGCTAGCAGGTGACGAGTGTGGACGTAGGCTGTGTCAATGCTCCAGCCCGTAGCCCACATGCCGCGGCGCCCGCACTAATCGCGTCCACGTACAGCCTCGACTAAATTATATTAACGACCCGTGCATAATTATGTTATAGGCCACTGTTGGCCTAGGCTCTATATTCTATAAATATATAACATATAAAATATAATTATGTAAACTTAACGAAAAAAAAAACTATAGAAACCAAACTTAAAAATGTACATTTATTTAGCATTTATTAAAGTTTTATGTGAATTATTTTGACATAAAAACAAGATGGAGTATTATCTACAATGAATTAAAAATATCTTTAAATTAATTTATTAGTAGAGACTTAATGTAAAATTGTATGCAATATTAAGATACGATTTTGAAGTTGTTTTTTGACATGTTTATTAAGTTTGAACAATCCGCGTCAAATTAAAAATCAACCTACGTTAATACCTTTTAAAATTTTTACGAACATTGAGCCCCACTCTGACTTGACGATTCCGATGCCTTCAAGAACAATTGCGATCTCATTTTTTTCATAAAAAAAAAGTTATGTCAAAAGAATTACAAGCACGTAGATGCACTCGGTGAGAATTGCTAACTTTTAGTTGTTACCAAATCAATATTTAAAAAGGCAATTTTATTCTATAAAAATTTATCTCGGATTGTACTTTTGGAGTCAAGTGTACACAGCTGTCAAAGATAATAATTGCGCGTAGATAGACAAACTTATTTGTCAGTTATCGATGTATTGTTTCTTGAAAAACGAACCTTATTGTTCACATGATAAGACTAATATTCGATTTCAAAGATATAAACAAGAAAATTTTAATTTGGCATTGGATAACTCGGACCTCACGAATGATTAAGTTTAAGGTATGTATATATACGAGTACGACTGAGGGAAGTCGCTAGGGGGCAAGTAATTTGTTTCTATAAGGTAACATACATTTTTTTATAATGTGTTTTAAAATACATAGATAGACTAGAACAAAATGTAAATTTGTATTAGTACGATAAATTAGGATTTTTTTTGAATTATTGCAAACGTTTGACATCTATAAGAGATTTCTAATTTTGTATTATAAAATTTTTTGCAACACATTAAATTATTATAATATTATTCATTTTCATAATTTCGTTTGAGAAAAAACTTTAAATATTTTCATTTCACGTTTATATCTTTTTAAAAATTGTTACGTAATTAAAAACTAGTTTCTTTTACCATATTTAAGAATCAATTTATAAACTCCGTGGTTTTAAGAAAGGATAAATATGAAATATCTGCATGTTGCGTTCAATTATGTAACGTAAAATGATGCTGCAACTTTTATTGACAAACAAAGAGTTCAAAGATGCAAGGGCAAAAGTATAGAAACTTAAAAATAATCTTTCAAACAAGCATCATCACGCACACTGCACGAAAATATTTCCGTATTTATAGTCTGGGCATAATTCAAGGTCGACTTTGACAGACGTCCGCCCAGTCGTCTCGCAATTAGACATTTATCTTGCAAGGGGGGAACTTACTAATATATCCCCTCCCGCAGATACTCCTGCGCCCTTAAAGCGTAGACGAGACTAAATTAATTTAAAAAAAAAATCAACATACCTGTCACTATCCGTTTATCTTCAAAATCACCAACTATATCACCATAAAAAATCACAGTTTGTTCCTATCTAAATGTCACTAAATATATATCACATAACAAGGTAACACTAGGCGTCACAACACGTCCGGAAGGCAGGCCGCGGAGGATCCGCAAAAATGTCTCAAAAAATCCACGTGCTCCGTGAAAATAAACATTTAAAAAAGCCGGCGAGGAAAAAACACCGGAGCCGTACAGTTGACCCTGAGGTAAAATTATGAATGCCGGTCGACGGTACTAGGATCCGAATTGCCAGATTTTTTTGTGCTCAATATTTTAGTGTGCTATATATTATAGTTGTGGGTATGGCAGGCACACGTGAAGGCGCCCCGTCTCTGTCGCTCCCGCTGTGTCTCGGCTACAGCGCTCAGGAGTCCGCAAGACATGTGCCCAAGACGCCGGCTTTGCTTGGGCCGAGAGGTGCCGGCGGCCGCTCGCGTCCACAACAATAATGCAATACAAAATGCCCGCGAGCCCGCCTTTAGAGCGACGCGGCAAAAACGAGACTGAAATTGAGATCTATAGTAGAAAAAGTGAGCTACACCGAGCGAGGGGTACACGTACATATAAAATGAAAAAAATCACACGGACGCCGACATCGACAGCGGAGCTTAAAAAATCGGAGTGGGGGACCTTCTTCTTCGCTCCGTCGTAAAGCGCTGTCCCGCTCTGGCGGCGTGAGGCCGCACGCACACATAGCTGCGGTGGTTAAGCGAAAAAAATGTGTACACATTTTTTTATTATTCACGATTTTTATGTGTGTAAGTGGGCTCGGTGCGAGCGAGACAGGCGCGACGCGCGCGTCCGGCGCGCGCGTGCGAGCGGGACGCCGCGCGTCGCCACGTGCTCGTCCCTCGGTATTAAATAATAATTAAAATGGCTACAAGACCGGCGATACGAGATATCGTTCGGTAGACGATTTTTTGGCCGAGCTTTTGCCTTTTTTGCTGGAGCTTTTTACTGAATCGACGCAAATGAGGTAACGTCCGAGGGACGCGTTGCGTCTTGGAAAAAATCGCGACCCGATTGACACATAACAAACGAAATGCGCGCAGAAAAAGTCGCGCCGGGGAAAAAAAACCAAGGACGCCGCGCGAAAAAGAAGTTATTGATTAAAACAGGGCTGTCATTGACCAGACGTAAATGAGGGTGCCTAATGGGACGTCACTATATCTAACGTGCGCGGTACCAGAGAAGCGTTGACGCTTGGCAAAGCGTGTAAAAATCTAAAATCCTTTGTATTCATGTCAACTGCGTTTTCTCAAGCTACGAGCGATGTGATCGGAAGGACTGTGTTCGAGAAGTTTTACTCTAGTCCGATAACACCAAATGAATTAATACATATGGCGGAGACTTTGAATGTCGAACAAATTAATAATATCTCACCAACGTAAGTTACTTTGTTGTAGTTATAATGTAGGTGACATGTGTTTTTATCTGTATTTTATCAATGGAAATGAAAAGGATGACAATATGTGTTTATTTAGAACTTTCGGCAGTCGAAAGATTTTAAGCGGTCTTTGAAATTTTAGTCTTAATAAGACAAAGGGAAAAATTTTTATGGATGGCCTGAACGCTTGGCTTTTTTTTTTTTTAGTTTAATTTTGATATGTCATAGTGATTTGAATTTATTGATTTATTTGTTTGTAGTTTAGTCAAAGGTTGGCCAAACACGTATACATTTTCGAAGGCTGTATCTGAAGAGCTTGTGCGTACGTTTGGCGCTGATCTACCGGTGTGCGTAGTCAAGCCGGCGATTGGTAAGTTTTAAGTAATTGTACCGAATTAATGACAATTTGGTCGAGAATGAAAAGTGTTTCATACATCATCATCAGCTCACTACACGTGGCCACTGAAGGGACCGGAGCTATTTTCCTTCACGGTAAGAGCGTCAGATAATGTAAATACTATATTTAATAGTCGAAAACACATTGTTAGATGACGGGGGTCTTATTTGAATATATCTGATGTACGCTCCCGTCCGGTCAAGCTTTTAACTGCGACAACATGATTTAATTATGAAAATAATAATAATAATAATTCATTTAATCCATTTCAAAACATTAAAACACAATTACTACAATGAAAGAACCAAACATTAGGTAAAAAACAAAATAAAAAAGAAGAAATAAAAAAAAGAAAGCAAAAAATAATAATAAATAAAAAACGCTATGTCGCTGGGTGCTGCAATGTCGACAAGATTAGGCCTTAGGAAAAGTGATACTCTCACGTTTTTGTGGTCATAATCATCATCATCTCATTATACGTCCCCACCGAGGGGCTCAGAGCCTACCCTATTATTAGGGGTGACTAGGCCATAGTC
>JAODUI010000016.1:2436725-2451979 GCA_027563995.1 Papilio gigon | reverse complement strand
GGGCAAATAATTAACACAAGCATCATCATCAGCTCTTGTCTGCTCACTGTTGGACATAGGCCTTTCGCAATGCCTTCTACAGTCTGCGGTCCTCCGCTTTCCGCATCCAACGACTTCCTGCCGTCCGCACCAAGTCGTCGGTCCACCTGGAGGGAGGAGGACCCACGCTCCAGGTCCACAACACAAGCATAAATACTTATTTTTATATTTTACCACATATAACGTAAAATCACTTAAATTTCACATTAAAAAAAACAGTATTAAATTCTATAGAAGGCGAGTATAGTCTATTCAGTATAACGAACCACCTGAGTGACGACAAAGGAGCGTGTCCCCTCTTTTTTAGAGAAAAAAAGAACTTTTCGCTCATAAAAAAAATTCTCCCACGAAACGCGGTGCGGTTTTTTTTTTATTCAATCACGTCATTCCCTCACTTTATAGCTTTTGATTAAACATTATTGTACTGAATCGATACTTTGTTACGATTTGTAAAGAATGCTGTATTGAAAAATTTGTGTTCTGTTTAGGTTAGTGTTACTTATTCGGATATAAGTCGATTATAGCAACACTGCAAAAATATTTCACATTAATAAATTAAGATAGAATACACAAATTAACTCTGTATTTGATAATACGACACATAGAGAATCGGAGACATCAATAGTTCACAGTAGTTCGTATGGCACAGGCCTAGAAGGGAAAGCAAAACTGCTGAGACCACCCCCACGAGGCCTGGATACCTGACGGTAGCTCCGTGTAAGTACAAAAAAGTCCGTAGAGAGGGTTGTTTTAGTCGGTAACGGGTCTCGTGTTACGATGGGTGAACATTGGGTTCATCTATCCTAGCTTCAGCCTGAGCCATAGACACCGGACATATACACTATAAAAAAAAACTAGTTCCTATGTATTTCATAGTAAATGTACTTTAAGGAAATCCTATAGTTACAACTTAACAAGTGCGAGTTTAGCAGTTGGTCGGAAAATAAAATAAACAATTGTCAATCTCATAAAACAATAGCGGTACACAACGTGTACCCTAATGACACTGGCATGGTGTAAGATGACATCACCCTTTACAATGAAACGAACATAATTCTATCATTCAGAAATCAAATTATTGTTTCCACGCGTCTAATCGAATCAAGATATAATTTATTTACATAGCCTTTGTCCTCATCTTTACATTGAAGTAAAACACTTCATATGCGGTATACCGGACAGTATCTCTGTGTCAAAAATCATCCAGATTTGTTAAGTCTATTAGGAGTTAACTACTACCTAATGACCTTGTTTAACCTAATTATAATCAATAGATGGCGTTAAATTATTTTAAATTCTCACTGTGACGTGATATTCAGTTCAGAGATATGATAATTGTTAACGATAGTAGTGCAAAGTTATATCAAGTGTGTCATTTTGTGGTTCCGTCCTCCGAGACAAACAAATCCCACGATGGGCACAAAGTTGTGGTGATCTAAGGGGAACCTACTACCTACCTACTCGACATGAATATAACATGGTGATGATACTGATGATGAAGTAATCATCTAACCTTACCATACCTTTAACCATCATCAAACTTTAGCATGTCATCGTTTTATATAAAATAATATCATTAATCGATTTTACATATTTTTGAATATAAAAGCTTCTATATAATATATTCAATATAATATCGTTTATCGATCATTTTGTATATAAATTAATTTTGATCAACACATTCCGAATACATAATTAGATTGATATTTATAGTTACATACATAAAAACAAATAAACTACAGTTATTTTTGATACTAATACTTATGTGGAAATATTTTTAGACCATTGTAATAAACAGTTAACATTTTGAATAGACAGTTGGTATTTTATGTTTATGATGCAAATTATAAAATCTAATTCTGAAACTTCGAGCGAGTTCTTTCGTTCAGTTGTTGTATTTTCAATTATGCTCCGCTCCTATTGGTCGTATCGTGATGTTATTAGCGTAGAACCTTCCTCGATAAATGAACTATCCAACACATAAATATATTTTTAATTCGAAGCAGTACTTCCTGAGACAGGCTCGTTCAAATAAACATAAATTCAATTTACTTACAAAATTTTCGTTCTAAGTATAAACTATACATGTCCGGACCGTGACCTTGGTTAAAACTTGCTCATTGATTTAAAATTGTTGTTTTTTTCTCAACACTGTAATTACTTTATACTTCTGTACCGAAACATCAAAGTATCTTCGAGAGCAGTGCCCCAACTTGATAACTTGGTAATTATAACTTGGAAAATCCGTATTACCTTCATTGTTACATACATACACAATAATTCATCGATCATAATTAATTTAAAAATAATTCTAATGTTTATTAACACGTGCGAAGTCGGAGCGTCTTGCTAGTATTAGAAGATTATTATAGTTCTATTCACTATTCATAGTTCTTAGAAACATCCCAAATAATCTTAAAAAGGTATTCAATATTCGAATATTGAGATTCGAACCCCTGGCTCTGTAGTACGTACCCCTGAACCATTAGGTTATCCTGAACTTTACGTCAAATAAATTAGAACATAAACAATTGACGATCAAATTGTAAAGAATTATCGAATACCAACTTAGTTAAGTAACAATTGCCAATGGCATCGTACATAAGTTGGTCGAAGCTTGTATCGTAGTTATATGTATGAGGTACCTGTCAGTGTATTAGGCAGTGGCCGTGACTTTCATGACGGCAGAAACGAGTCCGCGCACTCGGCAATTGATGTAACACGGCACGACAGACGTTGCTATATACCGACCGCTTATTACTAGCACAACTGAATTATAACAACGCTTGCATAATTTATATAATTACTATGATATTAATTTGCTAACAATTGTCAAATGTTTAATGATTTAATTAGTGTACTATAAAGAAAAAACTGCTTAATGTAGATCGGTGTCGGTACCGACTAGTTTCGAGTCCATCGGGGCCTCTTTTAGTTAAGTCGTTTTATAAATTAGTGTAACATCTCACGATAGTTTTAATAGTTCATTGAATACTAAAACATTTTTTTTGTAGGGAAATAGTAGATGTATGTCAATTTACTAATATTTCTTGTAACCATTCCTGGTAAGCTTGAAGAAGCTTTTGTTAGGATATGGTTCACAATAGTCGAATGGCCGGATTCGAACCCACGTCCGCTAGATCGTTAGTCCGTACTCATAACTATTAGGCTATTGGCGCTTCCGGATATCTCTGATTTATTATATTTATGATAATCTTTTGAGAAAATTAAATGACTGTATGAATATTTCAATGATGAAATTGTTTCGTATTTAATTCCGTCATTATTGTACCGAGTATCAAATAAAACTTTATACACCACTTGACACTGAAATCGAGTACTAGACATCGAGTAGCAACAAGTTGTTGAATCTCTTGGTACGTTCTGTCAGCGAGGCCATTTATACGTGTTTAAGCTTCAAACATTAACTTCCATAATAATAATAGGAACTATCTCGACAACTGCACGTCTTGCATATATTTAACATAGAAGCAGGCCGCTGGTTGGATTAATGCATATTAATCCAACCAGCCCAGCTCTCCGAAAAATCCTAGCAACATGTTAATGTCGCTGATAATCTGGGAATGATTTCGCTAATTTGAAGTACAGGTCGATCTATTTCGGGAGCCAAGGGTCAATGTTCAATTGTATTTGTTCATAAAGTAAAAAAAAAACATTGTCACTATCTATACTATCATTCCCAATCGCAGACACACCGAAAACAAGATGAAAAGATGTGCTTATAGACATGGGTGACTGAAAAATCTCGGATGGGGACTAAAACCGAAGTGAAGCGGAGGAGAGTAATTAAGAAAGCAGACCCCACCACCTTGAGATACAGGCTAAGTGGAGACAGACTATCAATGTACTCTTACTAATATATATTACTAATATTACAAATGCTAGAGTTCCAGAACAGCTGAATGATTCAGTATGGAATCTAGAAAAGGAACTGTGTACATCCTGTAGTAACAATTAGGTTACTAATTATTTTTGTAATTCCTCGTGGAGGCAATCACTGAAGACATTAAACTAATCCAAAATGGACTAGACTACTCTAGAATTTCTAATATGTAATGAAAAGATTTAACTTAAATTCGAAAAACAACATAATTAAAAATCAAACAGTATTCTAAACATCTTTGCTTGCGAGAGATGCAACCATGACGGCAGGTTTTCACAATCGTACTGAGTTCTGTTTACGTAGGTTATTTCAACCATCAAGGTTTAATTGTTAATTTATCCCCTCATTAAAAAATGTTTCCATCGCAAAAAGCGTAAATAAAAACACGTGTAAAAGTCATCATTTACGCACCCCTTTTAACGGTCAAAATAATAAGAAAAAAATTTATATAAACACAACAAAAACCAGTAAACACCTTACGTTTTACAGCAAGTGAAATTCCTGTAAAAAAATCTAGCAAAAACCCCCCTCACAATACTAGGTTGGAGTTGATATGATTTTTTTTTTCGAGTTCCAAATTCGAAAATGTTAGAATCTGCGTGCGCGCACACATCAGGTAGAAATTTCGGGATCTCAGGTAGAAAAAATGTTTAGTGGATGTTAGAAAAAAAAAAGGTCCTTTTATGCGACCCACCCTGTGCGTATACTCCTACGATTTGTTATTGCAACTAGGAACAACACTTTTTAATACTTTGATATATACCCAATATTATATTTAAATGAAAGAATATTTTTTCATTTTGTCATTGTGTTAAACGGTAGATTATATAAATAGAAGTATTATTAAAATAGTGATATATTTAAAAACAAAATTTAGAACGGGGATAGGTTACAGCCTGGAATATCACGCACACATATACACATTTATGCAAAGAATAGATTTTTTAATTAGTAGTAGGATAACTCTATTCAACCTGGAATGGTATGTATTATGAGGCATTAGGCACAATACAAGTGTTAAATGAAAAAAAAAACGTCTATTTTCCTTACTAATAACGAGCGACTAAATTTCATTCGCATGTCATTCTAACATAACCTAAATTTTAAATCTATAGCGTAATATTTAAAACAGATACAAAGTTTCTAGTTTCTAAAGTATCAAGACTGATAGGACCGAGCGCGGCGGGGGTGGGAATGCAGCGTGCAACAGTGAAACAGTGCACATTGGTGGTGCCTGCGCATATTAACACACACACACACAACACCTGCACACATTTACAGAGATTTATCGCTTCCAACAATGTCTCACGACTTGCAACGTTCTAAGGAATCGCATTTTCTAATTCTTTAAATTTTAAGACGACGATAAGACTTGGCTTTATAGAGCATAGACATGGATACTCAGTTATGACCATACATTACTTAGTCTCTAAAGGCGCCAAAACTGTTAGTAGATTTGTTTGATCACTAACTAGTGTTGTTCATGAGTAATAGACTTGGGAAGAGATGTATGTATGGATTGTAGGAAAATGAATGATTAAAAAGAGACTAGCAACTGAAATAATGAATCTATCGTTGTAGAGGACGCAAACTTCGTGACCCTGTAGTGTGGGATCATCATCCTACCCTTTTCCATACGGAGCGTCGGCACAGTATGTACTACAAGTAACGTCTAATAAACTCTCTCTCTCTCTCTCTTTCTAGCTTTCATCCCACATGGGTTAGCCTTCCGCGTCAGTCTTCGCCACCTCGGTCTATCTTCGACTTCAAAACATGGTAGCCGTATCTTTAGCACTAAATTTTTCCATCTTTTTTAACGTCTAACAAATATAAATTGTATTTAGATTCTTCCACTAAATATGCATATTGTATTACTAAAGAATATTTGCATTTACAAAAAATCGTACAAACAGAATGTTACATCAACATCCCACATTCTGTGCCGGATGTGACTGAGCATACTTCTCAAGTGCCACTTAAAAGTTTGAAAAATATTGAAAACGTTATACATTTTATCTCCCTTTCGTCACATATAAGAGTGCAAAAACATTCCCTAAGGAAAACACGTTGGTTGCATAACTTTGCCTAATGTAGATTTAGACTATTATTAGAGTATTAGTATATAAAAATTCAAAAAAATAGATTTTAGACACTATTCAAAGTTATAGATTTTGTAGAAGATGTTACTGAAGCAACGATATCCTAAGATTTGGGAATGACAAGAAAGAAACAAAGTCAAAGTTCGTACCAGAGTTGCGTTCGATCTTCAGTCCGTCGTAAAGGCTTGTACCTTTATCAAAGGAAAACGACCCGAATGCAAATACAGGCGACCGCGACCTAACCCAATGTTACATTGTCACAAAAACAAACAAGCACGCACAAAAACAGAGTTTAAAATTCGAACGCGTGCTATGGAAAAAGTTCTCGTATTTGCAAAAACGCTCATTGTAGACTTTTTGTTCGTATGTTTTTGCTCCTGTTTCGAAATGAAAAAAACGAAGAAGTTTAAAAATTTTTTGGAAGCGACCCGTTCGTACTAAAGAACCCGTTATAACTTTTTGCCCTTGCACGGGAGTGTTAAGTCATTGTTCCTTTTTTGTTGTGTTTATTTTTTGGTTTTGATTGCATAACGCCAGGTCAGCGCATGGTCAGTGATCTTTGAACAGCCATGGCTTAGGATCGGGAACGTCACGATTATTGCTTGAGTTACAAGTTTCAGGACATTGTCATAGTGCCATATGATTTTATTCTGGTCCTGTTGGTACAAAATGTTAATTGTTCTTTTTGTTATGGTCAAGGTTTATATTGTTGATAAGAATTCAGATGTTTTTTCATCGTATTAAAATTCTTAACATTATCAGATGTATCCCAGACGAAGTGACAAATTCTGACACCATATTTCCTTTCATATTAAATACCTCACTGTTTTATCGATTTAAGATATAAAAAGTCCACCTTATTAGTGCCAGCATGTCTTATCATAAACAAGCAGGTGGTGAATCCAGGTGTTATCGAAATCTTACGACAGCGTGCAGATGGCGTTAAGATTCAAAGCAGAGCAACCTGCACACTCCCACGGGAAGCCGGACGTCTGCAAAATGCCCGCATGGCGTTACACAGATGACTATGTACTAAACAATCAAATGATTGCCAGTTAGACAGTCACTCAGATGTAGATTCCTCGTTAACGATTACTAAGGGTGATTTGGTGGTAATTGACTCTGAGTGTTACAGGCCTTACATAGACCATGAAGGTCACGTTAGCTGAACTAAGTCACTTCAATGTGTACGGAAATAATTGTATATTTGTATATGTGTGAATTGTTTTTAAATAAATGCATAATAAAGATTGTAATTACAAGAGTAAATTATTAATCTTAAAAATATTCCGTTCGAGAGATATTCAATTCAAATTGTTAGAATTTAAATATTAATAATTTAGATTTAAAATTAAATAATTACAGGTGAGTTAATTTGATTTTTTATTGCGTCCCTGAAATGTTATGGAGGCTTTAATAAGATATAATTGTACAAAGGTTGTAACTAATTACCTTCAATTTGAGATCGCGGAAAAAAACAAATAAAATTCGTTTCATTATTTCGGATTCAGCGGAGACCTTCAGATGATAACGATCTACGCAACTTCCTCAAGTTTATTGTAAAGTTATTATTAATGGCAATGTAACTCGTCTTAATTATAAATTCCGTGTTCACTGACTGATATCATTTTCCGCCGACGTAATGAGTATGAAATGTTAATTTTGACAGATGGCCGTAGCCATGCTGCGCGCGAATGAGATAGTGTCTTACCACAGACCTTTGAATATCATAGATACGTACTGCCGAATATTACTTTATTTACTAGCGTCTTTAAATCGTCTTTTATATACAAAAATCATTTATTAATATGCTAGAGAATATACAGATGGCACCAACAATGTAACTAATATTACAAATGCGAAATTTTGATTGTTACTAAAACATCTCCAGAACAGCTTAATGCATCTTGTTTAAACGTAGATTAGATTAGAGCACTGAACCTGAACTACTTATAACTTTTATTTTATTTTTAGACGTATCTACAGCAATAGCTAGTAAAGTATAAATCAATGCATGCTTCCAACCGCTTATTGCTAAAATAGATAGCTCCAAAATGATTACCCCATGACAGTTGCAAGGACGTTGTATCCGGCTGTCTATACTTTTCGAGGTCTATGGTAGCAACGGATGCAGAGGAGTAACAGGTGTTTCTATATTTTTTTCCAACTCAGGGGATCGGCGACACGGTGTTTGAGAATCTATGGGAAAATTTTAGACAGGATTTCGGTGATTTTGTAATGTCATTCCTTTTAATTCCTGTGACGTAATGAACTTTAGTCTTAAATGTAAAGTTATTTAAGACGTGTATAGTTTGTAAGTATTGAAATATTTAGTTCGAAACCCGCCATTACGACTGTGAACCGTATCCTAGCGCAAGCCTAGGACTCAGTCGAAGTTAAAAGACTTCGTAAGTGATACTTTTTCGCTCAAATTGATCGGAAAGTTATCACCTTTAGCTTTATTATTGAGATAAAGGTTACTAAATTACTTACAGAATGGACATCAAAACCGTTTCCCTTCATACACTTTATTCAAATACATAAATGCAATAACAGATGACAGACAGGCATAGGGTCAGTCATCGTGGCAATTGATGAGGTTTACGTTGACCGGTGAAGAAACTTAGACTGATGATGATGTCTACAAGAGTTAGTCACTATTCGTAAGAACTAATTATATTGTATGTTTTAGTACAAATATGTTATCGTGGCATCGCTAGTCCGCGTCAACATGTATAGCAAATTAGGCGAGCCCCGTGGTGTCGGCGCGCTCACATCTGTTGAACACTTGTCTAGCTCCGCCGACACAAGTATGTTTCACATATCGAGGTTCGGGGACGTTAGTATACTGTGGACACAACAACGATTTGAAACGTTTGGTCTTCCTCTATTAGACCCCTTGTTTTAGATTCTTATATCTACATCAAGGCACTTGCCGATTACCGATTCCGAGTGCGACTGTAAGTTAGTTTTAGGGATTTCTTTTTGCGTGTAGGCACGATATGAATTTATACTAGACATTTCACTTAACTACTAATAAACCAGACGGGTCCGAAACTAGTCGGTACCTACACCGATCTACACGTGAGTTAAGCTGTTGTTATTAGCCGTTTGTACTAGACAGTTCAGTTTTTTGATGATATTTTAATTACTTCACTTCTCAGTCCCGAAAATTCTTTTCTAATATCCAAAGTACTGTGAGCCTCGTGTACATGTGTGTATGTTTAAATTTTAAATACAAATACATTTATACTTTCAAGAATAAAAGATAATGTAAACAGACAAATTAAAAGGAATCATTTAAAGTGTGCACTTAAGAATTGAATTTATTTATATTTATAAACAACGGTATATCTACAAGTTTACTACGTTCTGGTGCATGGCTATAGTAAATCAACACTCCAAATTGACACAGAACTTGAAAATGTTAATGGATTTTCATTAAAATATTCAAATAATGAAAAATAAGAAATAAACAAGAAGCTAATGATTGTCGATGGATACAAAGGTAGATAAAGACCGAGAAATGGATTAATTTTGTGTTCTTTTTATGAAATCTAAACTAACGGTTGACCACGATCCCGCCCGATGCCGAGTGATAATGTGGTCGAAATATGGTACGTGCTAGTTTAGTAAGTGCCTATTCACTCTACTCTTGAAGGCCCCCAAACCGTACTTGGACGGAAACACTGACGCCGGCAACTTATTCCTCTGCTGTGCGCACAGTAAACGATGTCTCAAATCGTTATGTGAAAGAGGATACGCGTAAGGCAGTAAATTCAGATATGTCTGCTAATAGAGATGTATGGAGTATATACTCTGTCGACCCCTTTTAGCGAGGGCAGGTTGATGACGCCATACTAATGTAAATTGAACTTATCGACCTCGCAGCGAGGTCGTACTGAAAAAACGGATGTTGCACTATTTACTTTAAAGATAAATTACGTATATTAATTATTTATTTTCATGTCATCATTATCATCAACCCTTGTCTGCCCCCTGTTGGACATAGGCCTTTCCCAATGCCTTCCAAAGTAAGCGGTCCTTTGCCTTCCGCATCCAACGACTTCCTACCGTCTGCGTGTCGTCGGTGCACCTGGAGGGAGAACGGCCCACACTCCTGGTGCCCAACCGTGGCTTTCTATTTTAACAACTTCCTAACTGGCGTTGCTGGCCCGACACATGTGACCGGCCACTTCTAGCTTCCACAATATTCATGTAAAATAATTAAATGATCAACGATAAAAGTGTCTCTGAATCATTTGATCGTCAGTTTTTGCTAGCTAAACAAAGATAAAACATATTGTTAACCTTATTTATTTCAAATAACTGTTTTATTTCACAGTAATAACGTGCGGTTAAATGTACATGTGAATTAAAAAAAAAATTGGTACATGACGGGAATCGAACCTGGGTTCTGCAGATTACAAATGCCTAACCACTGATCCATCATCGCTGTTGCATAACGTTTTGCAAGAATTTAAATTTGTACTATAATTTATTCATAAAGCCGTTGTCATCATTTTGGACACTATCGCCATCTATAAAGCGTTCATTGGCATTTAGCTTTTTTTTTATAGAATCCAAACGACGTTACAAGTCTAGGCCAAAGATAAACAATGTTAATAAGACTAACATGTGACTAGATAGCTTTATTACACTGACCTTTGTCCCTCGTTTACATTTTTTTTTAACGTTACTAGATTTTTTTTTAATTCACTAATATTTCTTGTAATAATTCCTAGTAAGCTTGAAAAAGCTTGTGTTAGGATATGGTTCACGACAATAGTCAAATGGCGGGATTCGAACCCACGATCACTAGATCAGTTGTACGTATCCTTAATCATTGGGCTATTGGTGCTTCGAAAAGGATTGATTATTTAGTTAGACTCTTTCTTCCATAGAAGCAAATCAGTAGCCCAGACAGTGGATGAGGCAATTATCTCAATCAGCTTGCATTAGCCGTCCGTTGTAATTTGCCGGATGATGTCATAACAACGAATTACAAACTAAATGATGCTTATGATTTAAGCGAGTCGAGACTAGCTGTGGAAATGTTTGGAGAACTATTACTGCGACCGTCGCTCACACCATATCGTAACGTGACGTTAGTTCGGATTTGCAAGTCACTTCGAATCCCGATCTCGAAGGTGTGTCACGGAGGGCGTCACTCAATATAGTAACATATTATTATTAGTAAACATATGTCAGCCTAATCAGTTAAACAATACGAACGTCTTTAAAATTTACCGTCAGAAATTCTTGAGATATAACCAATTGTAACAGTATTGACGCTCTTTCCGTACCGTTATCATGAATTTCTTCCCGTCACTTACATCATGTTTTTATTTTTCTAAAAATGTTTCCTAAATCTGGGTTTTTAGTGGATGTTAAAGTTCCATTTCGCCTATTGCACTGTTAATAGAGCGTAAGAAAATATTTTCATCTTTGATTATAAATCTTGACGTGTCACGTTGCAACAGACGTTACACTACGGTGTGACGTGCGGATCTATCTGATGATGACAGATGCTTGATGTCTGTAAGTATTATTTAGAATTATTTTCCTGCACAGGTACGCACATAGATCGTGAGGTCAGAGTCGACTGGTGCTCGCCCAAAAACCTGTTAATAGGGCGACCATATACAATAATTGATTACAATACATACGGCTTCATATCTGAATTCATCTGTTCTTTGTGTCAAAATATAGCTTTAAGTAAAATATCCTAGAATTGCACATGTAGGTTATTTTCAATTTTTTTTATTAATTCCTAGCTAGCCGATGATAAGTCTATTTTGATTCAATCGAAATAATTTCGAAAGAAAAATCAACGAAGTAAAAGTTGTCCATTTATAGAGATTAAGGGAATTTTAATGGTCACCATGGCAACCTTGCTTGTCTTGCTATTCGCTTGCTATTGTCCCTTTCTCGCATAACGGTTTTTTTTCAATTTTATTTTCTCCCTAAATTTAGAATCGTGATAACATATAGCCTAAAACCAGAGGCAAGTTTAGGGCTTGTTTCTAGATAAAGAATGCTTCGAATATGTGCCGTGGATGCTGAGATCGTATGTAACAAAGTTAAAAGTCTAAGCCATTTAACAACAATAGTGTATTTTATATTCATAGAAAATATTTAGTCTGTGTTATTAGTCTATGACTGGTGGGTGAGGTTACTTTTGACACGGTTTATTGACAAAGTGACAAGATCACGCTTGTTCCTTATTCTGTGTTAGTCATATAATTTCTTTTTTATTTATTAAAATATTAACAGATTTTTGTTAATTCACTTATATTTCTTTGACCACTCCAACTAAGATCTAGGCTTTGTATGGTAATTGACAATAGTCGTACGGCGGGATTCGAACCTCCGAACGCGTGCTTGGAAATCCATACCGTACCATTAGTCTATTGGCTCTTAATTACAATAAAATACAATTTTAAATGTCAAACTATCGTCCTAGTACAAACGGTTGATTGAAAGAGTTTGCATATGTACAGATGTAGTCAGTAAGGAGAGACTCTGTCTCAGTAATGCAAGGCAGCGTGGCCAGCCGTCGGCCGGCATGGAAGCGCGTATTACTACTAATGCCTAGGCGTCAATCACTTTGATTGAACCTACAAAAACTTTGATTCATAGTCATAACGCCCGCGCCAGTACACTCGCGACAACAAGTGATTAGTGCATAGAATAAGCTTTTCTTAGTGATATCGTAATAATTAAATAAAAATCTTCATCAGTGTACTTAGGAATTTACTGTCAAAATTAAAAGAAAAAAAGAATCTTGATTATGAATTTCTAAAAAGATAAAATTTACTAGTGAATAGTAAATACGCCTGTTTCCTTCCAGCGTGCCTTTTGTCTTTTTATTGTAACGAAATGTGCCCGACATGAGGGCGTGTCTAACTGTTACATATAAGAAAGCTTCTTAAAAAATCACCTTTTTAAAGTATAGCTTCTAAATAAATATGATCTCTAGATCATCATCAGCATTTGTCTGTCCACTGCAGGGCGTAATAAACATAATGATTTCTTAATACAATAAAAAAAAAATCATTTACGAAAATTCAGATTTTTTACCTCACTTGTACACACTTGTTAATATTCAAAGTTCATTTTGTTGCTGACGCGAGAATCAAATAATAAAAATGTGTATTGCAATGTTGCTAAATTAAATAAATTTTATTCAACTAGCTATTGCCCACGATTTCTAAAGACTAGAATTAAAACAAACTTAGTAATTAATCAATGCGTTCCACCATACTTTGCTCTATAAAAAAAATGCCAAGTTCCATCAGGTATTCAAAAATGTCTATGAAGTCGAGCTACACCCGCACTGGGCAGCGCAGTGACTTAGATCAAGCCATCCCTAACTTAAGTACACTCTAACACCTTAAACGAAGACATGAGTGAGCTGACTACGCTAACATAATGACAGAAAGATTGCTTGGTTAATAAACATTTAGCAAGAAAGGAGAAGAAGTTAGAGAGAACTTATCCTTCTACGTCTTTTAATAACTCGAAGATGTTTTTCCCTTGAGCGTCCCCATCAGTGGGTATCCCTAATAGTTAATAAGCAAATCAAACAAGCAATTATTTAGAACCTGATCCCGGCGCTCTCGCTACCTTATTAGAGTCCGACGCGTGTCTCTCAGCTTACCTACCCAAGATGAACAGTAAACGCGACGTAAAATATAAACATATGTAAAGTGCCTATAAGTGAACACACATAGAATAGTGTTCGTCAATCTTTTTCTCACCTTTACCAGTGTTTGTTGTGGTTAGACCGCTATCAAAATTTTACTGATGGAGATGAACTCTGTTGCTTCATTTATTTTGCAACTTGAGATCGTTTTCGCGATCGAGCGATCTCGCCAGATCTTCCGTGAACTCCAGGAGGTCCTGGATCACTTTAGGAATAAGTGGAGTTAATACGCCAATAGCCTAATGGTTAAGAGTAGCGATATTCGATAACTTAGTCGAGAGTATGAATCCCGCCATATAACTATTGACGTAAAACATCTACTAGCACAAGCCTAGAACTTAGTTGCAGTGGTAAAATATTTTTTTAGTAAATTAACAAAAAAACTGATAATGTTTTTATAAAAAAAAATATCCTATAAAATTGCGTCCATATACGTCCCTCTATTAGCACAACGAGAAAACCTAAAATTACTATAGTAAAACATTTAAATCTGTAAAGAGTTTCAAAAAGATTTAAAAAAAAAAGTTTATCAATAAACGCGTCGATTGACAAAAAATGATAAAAGAACCAAAACGTGAGTCGTAAAACGGAATAGAGCCCTAATCGATTTGAATAACAAAATTAACTTGAATATATTAAATGGTCAAATTAGTCAATAAACTTGCATTTAACTGTCGCCGTGACTCAGAACAGACGAATTTGAATAAAAATCGTCGACAAACCAGTCAAAGGACAAATAGACACAGTGACCTACAATTTTATGCGAAAAAAAAGCCGAAGCGGCGTTCTGCCATTTTTTTCTATCGAAGTTTTTAAAACAAAAAAAAATGGCGGATTAGAAAAACGAGCACAATGTAACGAAATGTTGTTTTTTTTTGTAGGATTGTGTGAATGTGATAACGAAAGTTTTTTTTTTATGGTCGATTCGTAAGTGTGCGCCGCCAGGGTCGCCATGAGTTTGGAGTTTTTATTAATAAATAATAAATAATCTTAATTAAACTTAATGTTGAAGAAATTAATGGCCGAATGAAGGCTTGAATTCCTGTTTAAAAGAAATAATGGTGACGTTGAATGATATATTTCGAAAATATTGTTTCTAAGTGCTATCAAATTGGTACGGACTTGTTCAAAATTACGTAATTTTTCTAAATGAGCCTTAAACCTTTCATTATATACAGGGGTTTCATAATGAGCAACAACACTCTTGAAATAAAAATGCTCCGAAGCAAAAACTCTTTTTTATTATTTTATATAACTATGGTGACCTCGAATATTAAAATAAATCCAGTGTAAATTTTTTTAATCACAAAAAAAATTACATTAAATTCTTTATTATGATTTAATGGGACAAATTTGCGTAATTGCAAATAAAATTAAATTGCATAATTGCAAATTTGTATTTAATTTTCCATTAAGTTCGAAAACGGACGAAAAATATCTGTTGGGTCGACTACAAACGGCCAAAGTTACTTAAGAGAACAGCTAAACTAAAATATGGTACACC
>JAODUI010000016.1:2403554-2415663 GCA_027563995.1 Papilio gigon | reverse complement strand
ATAACCCTTTACTCATGGGCGACAATAGGTGCAGGGAAACGCTCGCTCCCCCGGCGCTCTCCCCGAAGATCGTAACATTGTGGGGATCGCCTCCGAAGCTGGCGATGTTTCTTTGCACCCACCTGAGTGCCGCCACCTGGTCTTTCATGCCCGCGTTGCCGGGCACCTCCGCCGTGTCCAGGCAGAGGAAGCCGAGCACCTCGAGCCGATAGTTAAATGTGACCAGGATGACGTCGTGTCGAACCAAAAACTCCGGCCCATATAATTCATCAGAACCGCTTCCACCAATGAAGCCTCCGCCGTGAATCCAAACCATGACGGGCAGGGGGTTAGAAGGAGACACGTCCGGGGAATACACATTGAGGTACAGGCAGTCCTCGCTGCCCTGCGTGGGGGTGCCGAAGAACGGATCGAAGTGGTAACAGTCTTCGCCCAGCTTAGTCGCGGGCCGCACGCCGCGCCACGGCTGCGGCGGCCGGGGGGCCTGCGAAAACAATACTTACTGTGTACGAACCATTCTGTTGCAATAAACAATTGAAAAAAATTGCGTTCACTTTCAGAATTGTGAGGTCTCCAAATATATACAGTCAGGATCCGACATCTTTATAAAAAAATATAGAAATCACTTTCAACACTTCGTTTATTTAAATCAACTGATTAGTTTAGATTGATTTTTTAGACTGATTAGAAAGTGATTACTTTTAATCGCAATTTGACTAATAACTAATAGTTATAACAGACACTGCCGTTGGTGCAACGTGTACACCGGGCGACGGTCTCTGACGAAATGCTCCTTCTACCTCTTTTTTTTTTGACAGGATTGCCACTGTTTGCCTTTAAGAGGCATTTACAGTTTCACCGGGCTTGAGGTGGCCGGGCGCAGAGGGCGCCTAGCCTAAACCTCGATTATCAGTAACGAAGGATAATATATATTATATTACATATATATATCGGCGCAAAACAACCTCCTATGAAATACGTCATCGTTGTTCGTGCTCGTGACGTAAACAAGTGTCACCCCACCACAAGCAAATAAAAAGCCGAACTGCAGAAGAAGGGACATTCAGTCGTCGGCTGCTGCAGGGTGGACGTCAGATTTGTGTTTACTCTGTGAAGATTATGGCTATCTATAATAATGAAGATATTGCCAAGATCAGCCAGACTGACGTCACTGTTTTTAAAAACATCCCTGGCTTAGCTGAGCCGTTATATATTATAGTATATAAATAGTATAATATAAATTAACCAACTAATTTTACTCAGTAATTATTGATATCTTTAATAATGCTTATGTTTATAGTATCATGGATTTAACTGGAACTATGTAAAAGTTCTTAGCAACACAACTCATCATAAACTTTGACTTTTCCTTATGGATGATCAGTGCAGTACTCGTCCGTACATCTCTGTACCGTCATATCTGAACTCACACACTTCCTACGCATATCCACTTTCATACAACCTATCTACACATACTAAGCAATATAAATATTCAAATATGTTTGAAATAGAAGTTTTAATGTCTATTGATCTTGATAAAACTTTAAAAGAAAAGTAATAAATGTAGTTTTTATTGGCAAGTTAAACTATGGCACGGTTGTATAACTTTGAGAAAATTTATTAGCACTCTAGAGGTTATATCATCAGCTCACTATACGTCTCCACCAAGGGGCTCGGACCCTACCTTATTAGGGCTGACTAGGCCATAGTCGACCACGCTGGCCCAGTGCGTGTTGGTTGACTTCACATATATCTTTAAATTTCTTCGCCGATATGTGCAGCATCACGATATTTTCCTTCACCGTAAGAGCGTCGGATAATGTACATATACAATTTGAAAATTGAAAAGCACATTGGTACATGGTGGGGATCGAACCTGGACAATGTCGAGTATGGTCCGGTCCCGTCAAGCGCTTAACATCCGCGCCACTGACGCTCTCCCAGGTTATGTGCTTAGTAAAAATAGAAAGAAGAAAATGCATTCGATTTTCATGGATTAGTCAATATAGATAAATATAATTTTTTGTACGAAGTAATTAACGAGCGAGCGGCTATTTTAGTGAATTGAGATGCTTTCTTTCTTGCTTTCTTGAAGTCGTTATCTTAATATTGCAGATGTCCATGGGCGTCGATGATCACTATTGTGAACCTGCCGATTGTAAGCCCCTTCTCGTATAAAAATAAAGTGACTGCCGCCCATAGTCATTTGCCTTGGACAGACTAAGGATAGCTCTGAGTGACGATATTTCCTAAGCATTCCCCCCTCCGCCTGTCCTTTCCTTTTTAGCCCTCTTCCTCGTCTTAGAAGAAGGTAAGGTAAGAGGGCTAAAATATAACCTCTGCCATACACAATTCTTAGCCAGAATCATTTCCACATCACTCTTTTCTGCGTTGTCGTGGTATTGCACCGATCAATTGACACATTCGTGTAACAGATGTCGCTGGTTCTACCAGTATAAAATCAAATTGCAAATACATAAATATCAATCGATTAACACAGTCAATTTTCGTATGAATAATTTATTTGAGACGTTTTACATAACAGCTTAGGTAGAAGCTGAATGTTAACTCGGTGTTTTTCCACGCATCACGAGTCAACGATTACTAGAATTATTATCGTTATAGACGACAATAGACTGTAAGCAAATTATTTTTATGCATACATCATTCTTGAGTATATCGAACAAAAGACACCAACGTATTTATTTTTTCAATAAAGCTCAAATTCTCTGCAAATGGAAGGCTAAGCTGACTAACTAGGAATTAAAATAAATGTCTATTTCACAATAAATACACCAGCATATGCCTTCTTCTTAAGCGCCGTAATAGCCGAAATACAAGCCTAGTCAATACTAACAATTATATTGTCAATTAATTTTCTGTTCAAAATAATAATAAGCGAAGCGAATTTCAAACGCCAATAGCCTAATGGTTAAGGATACGTCCAACTGATCTAGTGATCGTGGGTTCTAATCCCGCCATTTGACTATTGTCGGGAACCATATCCTAAAATAAGCTTTTTCAAGCTTACCAGAAATGGTTATAAGAAATATTAGTGAATTAACAAAAATCTACTGATATTTTTAAACAAATAAAAAACACTATGTCTATAGAAAAAAAATCAAAGTAAATGTAAGGTTTTAAATAGAAAGGTACAGTGCGCAACACAAGTTTGTTGTACTCTAACGATTTGAGCCTCACCTCGTAGCCTTGTTTGATGGCCATGGCGCCCCGTGGCCGAGACCACGCGGCGTATTCCAGGCCATCTTTCTGTTGGCAGTGCTGTTGGAAAAACATATTGTGTTAATTTTTTTAATAGTGAAAATAAGCCGTAACTGCAACCGTACTAGATGTTATTTTTTTTTTTAATGAAAATATTATTAAATTTTTATTAATTTACTAATATTTCTTTAACCACTCCAACTAAGGTTGACTTGTGCTAGGATATAGTTCACGACAATAGTCGAATGGTGGAATTCGAACTCTCAACCACGTGGTTGGAAGTCCGTACCCTTGACCATTAGGCTATTGGCGCTTAAGTTGTTAAATATCTCCGGGTAAATCATATTTACTCTTCACAGTGTCTACGGGTTTTATATGTGATTTTACAAAACTCTACATACCCTTTGTTTGAATATTTAATCTTTATTATAATATAGTAACTATATCAGTTATTTTGGTCACATCTAATAAGATTGACATTTTTCCTTATTACTACCAACATAAATAATTTAGTTTTATTCTAAGAGACGTTATTTTTGCTTCATGCCACCTTTAAAATGATTGGAATACACACAATCCAGAACAGGCAACACAATAGCAATAATTCTCTATTATTGAGGATTTCTAATGCCGTATAGGGCGCCGTTATTGTGGCATAGCGCTACATACATCCACATGTATGTCGGAAAAACGATTTTTATATCCATGACCCGGCCAACATATAAAATGTTAGTCCTAAACTTGTGCGGTGTCCCTTTCCGACGTGAGATGAGTGAGTGGGATGGGGCTGTTCACGTGTGACGCAGAGACGTGTATGTATGTGAAGCACGGTTCGAAAAGGTATGGAGACGATTTAAACTAGTAAGTTTAGTTAATTTCATATTTCACTTTGTATCACTTTAGTCCATTGATAATACATCATTAAAATATACTTTAAAATAGATGTATTTAGGTGCAATTTAAAAAAGTGCATCGTTTTGTATTAGTCACATATCTAAGCAAGAAAACAAGGGTTCACTTAATGTATTCGGAAGTCTCGGTTACATCCAGTGTTTATAGTTTTTTGACATTATGATTAACACTTTAATATAGTGTGATTTCATTAATATTGTCATATAAATAGAATTTCTTTATAACAGATAGTACTCCTTAAAAGTAAAAAAACCCGCTTCCAATACTTTGGCATATCTATAATTAAGTTAAAAATTCTAATACGTTCATACGTTCCGATGCTCTCACGGTGAAGGAAAACATCGTGCCTGCACATATCGGTGAAGAAATTCAAAGATATGTGTGAAGTCAACCAACATGCACTGGGCCAGTGCGGTTGACTATGGCCTAGTCACTCCTAACAATAGGGCTCCGAGCCTTTCGGTGGGACGTATAATGAGCCGATATAGTTATTCTAAGTAACAATAGAAGTATAACCTATAATTACAAACACGTAAATTCTATTCTAAAATATTTAAAGTTACTTAGATGTGCGGCCACTCCACATCATTGTGGTTCCTAAGAAAAACTCGCAACGCGAAGTATTTTTCTTACGCTACACGTGTGTGCGTCAGTGTCGACGTGTGTGTGCCTGTGCTGGTGTGCACACGTCTTCGGTAGTAAAATATTATGCTGTCGGTTCTAGAAATAACATTGTATAGGTAATCAATAACACAGCAATTTTTATGTTACAACCTGAGTTTTCAGGGCGTTAGTATAAATAAGTAAATTGTCGTCTGGAAAGTATAAACAGATTGTCGCTAAGGGTATTGTTAAAGTCAAGTCTATACCGACGTAGACAGGCCTCACAAATTCCCTTTGTTTCAATATATTGGAAGACAGTCAGACTTTTGTTGTCGAAACAAGTAAAAAAAAATCTGGTACTTCCGTTCGATCAGAACGAACAAGGTTATTCGCCTAGTTGATTAATTGAATAATGTAATGACTTGATATTTGAAAAATGAGCTCTAAACCAACGTATTATAGTTTAGTTCCGAAATAACCAGCCAATGATACAAGTAAATTAATTTTTAAGTGTGTTCGTGAAGCAAAATGAATCTTACTTTTTATATAAGAGAAGGGGGTAAACTGGCGGCGGGGTACAAGGTTGATCATCGACGCCCGTGGACATCTGCAATACTAGAATAACCACAGATGTTTATTATGAGAGATTCTTACCACAATTAGCCTTTCCCAACTACCAATACTTCGTCACAGTTACCTGTGCCATAGTCACGGGCTGACTGATATTCTGCGGTTGTGCGAAGGAATGTCACAGGCGGACTAGGTCTACCTTCTTCCTAATTCTGGGACCACTACTACTGTTCGAGTTCTCACTTCATAGTAAGTCTGCCTTTGATGTTGTTTTTTGTTGTCGATTAAATACACTTGCTGTGCGCATACTCGAATAAATATAACACTCGTGGTATCCCCGTTTCTTACGAACGTTGTATTATTAAAATACTATGAAAATTTAGTTACATATAAAAGTCAGTCGTTGATGACTTTATTAAGGCTCAGAATGCTTTAAACATTTTGATTGTACGTCCATTAATTTCCCACTAAACTGAGTTGCAAGATGCAAGGGAAAACGATGATAAAGCGGCGCGTCTCGGGGCATCCAAACTCAATTTACGATGTCCGTCCATTTGTCACCCGGGAGACCGCGGGGCCGGGAGTGCGGGATTATTGAAGTGTTTGGACACACTGCGCTCGCTTTAATATCTAAACAATGGTAGTCACACTCAGAGTTAATTGTCACATAAGTCGCTCTATATTGATTTTCCACACATACCTTAGTGTAGACTTCTTTAGTTACCAATTAATTACTCGACACATTATTTGACTCGAGTCTGTTCAAAACTAACAATCATTTGACTACGATCTAAATGTTGTGTGCAAATATTTAAATAAGTCCCAAATTATTGAAGTTATAACAACGAAGTTGTCACTTAGAGGGCTATACGTATGACCTGGCGATTGTACCTAAAAACAATCAATTAAATTGTCTTCCTATTTACGAGTGTATAAATTTCAAATGTGTGTATTGTGTCAAATGAGATTTTGCGATGGGTAGGAAATAAAAGTCCGCGACCGTACATCCCCACGCCTCCCGTGGCACACATCTGTCAGCGTCACTGGCAGTGTGACGCCCGGCTTAGATGTCATTAATGTTAAAAGCGGTCCGCTTTCCTAAATCCACATTTCACACTGAATTCTCAAGTTTTTTCCTTAGTGTCGCTCCGGGAAAAGCGTTTTGTTTGTATTTCAGATTACCATTATAAATATTCTAATATCAATACACAAGTAAATTCTGTGTTAGATTGTAGATTTGTTTATCTAGAAATTACTTGCGACTTCTTCCGTGTAGAAATTTAAAAATATAACCCAAGTTATTATCTTACATTAGTTTTTTTTTTAATATTAGTAGATTTTTGTTAATTTACTAATATTTCGTGTAACCATTGCTGGTAAGCTTGAAAGTTTGTGATAGGATATGGTTCACGACGAATCGTCGAAATGGCGGCATTCGAACCCATGACCACTAGATCGGTAGTCCGTACCCTTAACCATTAGGCTATTACTGTTTCACCTTTTTATTTCCAGTTACGTCCACGTTTCAGAGATTTTCCAGAACAATTGCGGACTTGCGGACAGATACTACAATTCTATTAATTATTAGTACAGATTATTTTTAGTAAAGACTGATTGTCGTTATATAAATCTAGCTTGAAATATAAATTTCCTTGACGTGTCATTTTCATATGAAAAATCCAATACCGTGAGACGTTAACGATGACAACATTTTTTTTTTATAAATTTTCAACCGCCTTATCCGTGCTCCGTCGACGCCCCGGATAATCCGGGCGCGGTATCCGTCACAAAAGGCGGGTATAATCTCTAGCCGCTCGGATATCCGTCAATGTCAGGCGCAGCGCGACCGCAACAAGATCGTTATCAACACGGATAGCTCGTGTGATGTTGTGATTGCCTTGAATTCGAAAAGACATTTTGTCATATACTGAATTAGAAAACAAAACAAATGAGACGAGGTTTTTGTTTAATAAAATATGTTAACTGTTATTGAATTATACACAGCAAATGAACTAACACGATTTTTTTTTGTCGTATAAGATGGCAAACAAGCAAACGGTCGTCTGAAGTTGCTAAACAGCGAGGTGCCCGCTGCGGAACACATAGACTTAGCTGGGATATCGTCATAAGAAAAATCCAACCAAACAAAATAATCGTTAATAGCCTAATGAATAATAGTGCTGATTTTCGATCACATGGTCGAGATTTCGAATCCCGCCATACGACTGTTGTCGTGAACCATATCCTAGGACAAGCTTAGATCATAGTTGGGGAGAGAGAAAGATTGAATTAATAAAAATGTGCTGATAATATTCGGCTTAAAGAACTGAACTTTTGCAATTGAAATAATAGTAAAAAGAAAGGATGGATGCAGCTACATTCTTAAGTGTTATGTAATTGACTACAATATGATGATAAATTTGATTACAACAGTTACCGAAGAAGATATGAAAGATTAATAAAATATAGGTTTTAAGCTTGGCTGGTTGTAATCCATGGCCTGACCGACGCAAACGACCTAGACGTGGAGTTACGGAAACCATAGCTACTCACATACTCCTTAAGGGAAATCCTTGTCTCATTAAACACAGGATCCCTAGTTGCGGAGTCCTGGGCTACACGGTAAGCCGGTCTAATCATCCGCCACTGAATATGCCGTCGTTATCAATATCGTTAACTACAGAATAAGAATAAAAAAAACATTTATTTAAAACTATTGAAGGACTCAAGGCACCAGTGAATCAACTATCAAGTGCACAATAAGATTTTTTTCATTTTCATTTCATTTACGAACAAAGTTGATGTTCTAGTTAAGATGATGGTTAGTATATGTATGTTGTAGAGAAATATAGTGGATAGTTTGATAAAACTGTTAGGTAAGTCGGTTCGCGTATACAGAAGCAAATTAACGCGATGAGTCGACCGCGCGCGGGTCTGTCTAGCTTAAAGATGGATGGCTGCGTGGGAGAGAAACGTGCCGGTTTGTAACGATGATTTTTTTTATATTATATACCTTGTATAATACGTATATAATTTGTATATATAATAATAGTTTAAACAAATCATATTTAATATTCAATTAATAAAGACACATTCCTGGTAAACCATTTTTTTTGTCTTTTTATATCTACGTTATTCGAGTAATATGTTAATTAATTTAACTTTATTCGTTCGATAGTTAAGTAACTGTTAAATAGAATTTTAAATGGGAAGTATTTCCAAATATATTTGTTGGTTACACGAAAAAAAATTAAAGTAATTATAAGAATAACAACACTGGCTACAGTTAAACTATTAAAACTTTCGTGAGCCATTTCACTGTACTACTTATAAAACGGCTTAACTCATGTGTAACTCAGTGTCAGAAACTAGTCGGTACTGACACCGAGTTACACGTGAGTAAAGCCGTTTTATAATTAGTATACTGGTTACAGTCTTAATCGTAGCATTAATATTACTAAAACAGAATTAAAACACTTTATTTTTTCTTTACGAATTCGGCTCAAGCGGTCAGGACCTTCTTACATGGGTAATTATTAGGTAGCAATTTCTAAGCAAATTGGTTGTTTATGAGGGCCGGACGTAGAGCGGAAAAAACATCGCGAACTTCCTTGGACGTTTGGGAGATGTTATGTAGCTCACTGTGGAACATAAACAACATTTTAACATCATTAGCTAAATGAATAGCACTACGTATTATGCATTAATTGGAAAACTAGTCTAGTCTAGTCTAGATATCGTTATATTACATACTAGCTGTTTAGCAGTTTCACAAGCGTGAAATTTCTCCCATAACACTTTTTTTTTTAATCTGTACATCCCCTAAGTTGAATAGCGTGATAACATATAGGCTGAAACCTGACGTAAATCTATGGCTTGTTTTTACAAAAAGAATCATTCAGATCTGTGCCGTGGTTGCTGAGTTCATACATAACAAAGTTAAAAATGTTTACGTTTTATGTAATAGTATGGATAAGTGATTTTCAATTTTTTATTTATGAAATCTAAACTAACGGTTGACCACGATCCCGCCCGATGCCAAGTGACGATGAGGTCGAAATATGGTACATTCTAGTTTAGTAAGTGCCTATTCACTCTTCTCTTGAAGGCTCCCAAATCGTACTTGGACGGAAACACTGACGCCGGTAATTTATTCCACTCCTTTGATGTGTACTCAACGAACAATGATTCAAATTTTTTCGTTCGATTTTCAATCTTTTGTTTTGAATATTTCTATATAATATAATATGATTCGAACAAGTTATTCATCACACAAAAGTTAAAAAAAAAACAAACAAAAACAAAATAAACGTGTGGTAAAAGGAGCCAGCTCAGCATATGCAGGGACAGCCTGGACGGTTTTCAACTGGCTCCTTTTGGACTCACCCTGTAAGACCCTGAAAAACTGTTTTAAATATTTTTTTTTTATTTTCTGTTTTACTGTACTTAATATTACAATAATTTTATTTTCTGTAATATATGTAATATCTAATATATTATTATTTAATTTATTTAATCATATATTGATATATAATATAAGATATAATATATAATATCAGAATCTTTGCTAATAATGCTCGAATATGCCCATCCTATTGGACATTTCTATGATTAACTTAATCTTTTACTACGAGGCAGTTTTTTCAAAACATAATCCGCTACAAAGGTACAAAAAAACCTTTGACTATTCAAGAGTCGGTATTATCTTTTATAAAAAAGAACCTGAGAAAGGTTAAGTTAGTAAATCTTCTTAATTAAAAAAAAAAGTCCCTGCAAGAAGTTTCTTTTGACGACAGATACTGTTAGAAAAAAAAATGTAGCGGTTACGTCACCCTTCGATATTCGAAATTATGTTGTCGTCGTGTGTGCGGCCAGTGACAAGCCGAGTAATTTACGAGTTTATACGACGCTCACGTGGTTTTAATACTTTTGTAATCTAAATACTTCAGCATGAATATGAAATGAAATTGCCATAATAAACATATTGTTTTATTTTTCATTTGCATCTACAGACCCGCGGCCCGTACTTAATTTTCTCCCTTAATTTTATATTCAGTGCTAAGTTCCTGAAGATTTTTAGTTGCACTGATGGAGGCGGCACCTTAATAATATTGTTAGTGAAATTGTATTGTAAACCGTAACCTCTCAAACATGTCCAATGGATCTGAATGAAATTTCCTGAATACTCAATTCCCACACAACATACAGATTACATCAATGTTAATATTTAAAAATAAAATAAAAATGTACAATAAAATTCTGTAATGATTTTATCAAGTGATTAAAACCGCTCAAAGTCTATTAAATAGTCATTTTTAATAACAGCAATATGTAATAAAAGGATCAAGAGGAAGCAATCACAATCAACGTCTCCATAAGTATTTAACCCTTACGTCGCTGCACCTTACCCTCTCACCCCTTGTCAAATAATTCGTAAGAAATTTATTTGTCCTATAATACGCTGCGTTATAGACTTGCTATTGTATTCACATCATAATATTGTATTGACATGTTATTTATAATGCCTTTAAATACAATTCTAAGGACTAAGGAGCGTAATCAATGGCTCAGAAGTTATTTATTGTTTCGCATCTAGATTATTTTATCTCACACATGTTCTAATTCGCAAATCTTGTACTGTATATTTAAAGAAGCGTCGATAGCCTAACTCTATCGGTCGTGTGTTCGAATCCCATCGTTCGAATATTGTAAACAATATCGTAGCACAAACTTTTTGAAACTTTAACAGTTATAAGAAATATTAGTAAATTAACAAAAATCTACTAAAACACATTTTTTTTAAATAAAAGAGAAATGAAGAAGTACCCCCGAAGGTTAGAGGGCTCGATGCTAGTCGGTACCGACACCGATCTACACACAGTTAAACCTTTTTTTATTAGTAGTATAGTGAAATATCTCACGAAAGTTTTATTAATTTAAAAGTGAAATACTTTTTTCATTAATGTTTTTTTTTTTGTTAAACAATTATTTTATATCATAATGATAGAAGCGCGATAACTTTGCACCTCTTTTTAATGAACGCGGAATTTTGACACAGTTCAAGTACATGTAGAGAAGTGCATTAAGCTATTTTTAATAAAAACAAAATTGTGAATTATGTTCCAATTTCAAACACTATACGATTAATAGAGGAATAAAGCAGTATACCAAATTTGTTAGTTTTTCTGTTACATATATACTGAACAACCATAGCATGTTTATCTGTATAACAGGAAAATGTTAGCAGGTATATTTATTGCGCTGTTCCCATGGGTCTCGTCTTTTCGAAGCCCCGCATTCGAATCTTAGTTTCAAATATATTGCAGGCTACAGAGCTGCCATAAACTTGACAAAAGTTTTCAACTATCGATACATAAGCTTTTGCTTGGTTTTCCTTATGTGAAACATATACAAATATAAAGCAATAAAAGATATTGTAAATAAGAAAATAATGTTGAGTTAAATACGTAATTATTATCAATTTAGAAAGTAGATATGATTGATTTGACCTTTGACAATTTGTCGATACGTTGTAACACTAGCCATTGACCGCAATGTGTGTTTCACATTACGTTATCAACACCAAATTTCATCAAGATCTCTTAAACGGTTCTGGAAGTAACGCGCATCGATGCACTCTTAAAAATTCACTAAATGACATTGTTATATTTTTCAATTTTCGAATTTCATATGTACATTAACCGACGCTCTTACGGTGAAGGAATACATCGTGATGCTGCACATATCGGCGAAGAAATTCAAAGATATGTGTGAAGTCAACCAACACGCACTGGGCCAGCGT
>JAODUI010000016.1:2390307-2403454 GCA_027563995.1 Papilio gigon | reverse complement strand
TTCAATTTTCGAATTGCATATGTACATTATCCGACGCTCTTACGGTGAAGGAAAACATCGTGATGCTGCACATATCGATGAAGAAATTCAAAGATATGTGTGAAGTCAACCAACACGCACTGGGCCATCGTGGTTGACTATGACCTAGTCACCCCTAATAATAGGGTGGGCTCTGAGCCCCTCGGTGGGGACGTATCATGAGCTGTTGATGATGATTTTGTTGAGAAGATCCATTAAATAGCGCAGACAGAGAAGGTTATTACAGAAGTATTCTCATGCCATTAACAGAAATAGCTTTGTTATAAGAGAAAAGGGGGAACGAGGGGGTAAGTGAGGATGATCAATAGTTTCAAATATTTGTAAAAAAACGAGAGGCATTTTATACTCTACATACTACATTTAACTTTGCTTTGTTATCAATAATACATACAGCTGTTGTTTTAATTGTCAATAGCAAATGTATGTTATCGTAATAAAAATTTGACATTACGCGAACGCTCGAAAGCATTGCCGGTTACAATAAACAATGAAATTAGCCGCAGACTAGGGTGTTTGCGACTAATCCGCCAAATTAGACGGGCTCGGAGTGAAATCGATTAGGGCAGAAACACACGGGGGCAGCGACGCTCGCCTCTCGCACAAGATAAACACGCCCGACTTTTTTTTCGCCACGGCAAAGACATTAAGCAAGGATGCTAATAGAGTGACCAAACTACAACGCAAATTGTCATGTAATTTCTAACAAAAACATACGTCAATCAATCCCTTTAAAGTCTCTTATGATCGCTTAGTATTGATCTGGCGTACTAAAACTTTATAAAGAAATACTCTTAGTAACCAATTAACAACTCTGAGTGTAGTAATTGGGAGTTGTCAAATTGAAAGCCTAATATTGCACAACTATTAACTGTTCAGTGTGTTTGGTTTCTCCAGAACATGTTTATGAATCTAGACAAATTATGATATAGATTTAGAACACGGTGCGAGAGAGTACATAGACTATTTGACAAGGTTTTTTTTACGTTGTTTTATACTTAATTAATATAAATAATTAAACAAAAATTGTATCATGTACATGTCAAATTACATACGCAATTATTAATATGTTAATAAGTCAGTGAATAGTTGAAACTTTTGAGACATTATACTATACTACTTGTAAAAACCGCTTAACTCGCGTGTAAATCGATTTCGGTATCGACTAGCGACGGGCCGCAAACGCGCTATAGTACCAGTCCCACTCACGCTGAAGTAGAGCCCCCGATGAGCTCGAAACTAGTCGGTACCGACACCGATTTACACTTGAGTTAAGCCGATTTATAAGTGGTATGTTAAAGAGAGCTTTGTCTAAATATCAGAAGCAAAAGTCTCCAAGGAAGCTGGATCGTTGTCACCCTAACGTGGATGTCATTAGACGGCGCGGAGGGGGCGTCATTACGGCGATGAGTAGACCAACCATTAATCTTCTCGGACCGGTCTCCCGGCTGTCAAAATTGTGGCTACCGTCCGAGATGTGTTCGGCGCTACTGTCTGCCATTGTGGCCGGCGATTGTTTTTGGTGAATGAGCCGAAAAGGCCCCTAATGTATTAGATGGCGTTATTAATTAAATGTGCGAGTTAATTCAACGGTTGACTCCAGTGGCGTTAAGAGATAGTTGTACTAATTTACTATTGTTATATTATTGTATTCGTGTAGTTATTTCAAAGTACATAAACGTAAAGTCAATATGGAATAACTATGTTGATCTTTACTGAATTTAAAAGGTTATATATACACTACGACCATCCGTCTATTTGAACTTCTCATGTGAAAAATGTATGTAATGAAGTTTTTCGTTTTAATCAAGTAACTTAATAGATTATCAACAACCAATTTTTAGATAATAAATTGCCTCTGGCTACCTTCAAATTATAGAGGCGTGAATATTCAAAAATCCTAAGCAACCCTACAGCACCTGGTAAGATAATTAATATTGAATGTAAAGCATGAAATTCATATGAAATCAACCGTAAAATATCTCAACCCTAACAAATGGATTTCAAAAACGCACCCCACATTACAACAAAATACTGTTCCATTGCTGCTTTAATATAGCTGTATGTCTCGACATATTTACGTTACGAAGCAATGTATGAAGAAATATTTCTTTTAATGTTCTTAGTAAAAAAATAGCTAGGGTTAGCGAAACAATGAACGATTTTGTTTCTCAGAGAGATTATGACAAATGATTAGAACATACGTCTTATTCAAATATTCTTATGTGCATAATTGATTTTGACGTACTGCAATTAAGTCGCTACAGATGTTAGACGCTCGCTTAATCTGTATTGTTGGATTATTAATACATTTATGTCGCTTGATTGATCGAATACATTTACTATATGTGAGAATTTTTTTTTTGTTATGAGATAAAAATGTAAAACATCGATATTGTATAAAAATAGAAAAAAAAGAATAAATCACCATCATCAGCAATACATCCCCAACGCGAGGCTCGAACCCTGGCCTATATTAGGGGTGACTAGGCTATGTAGTTCTCCACCGTAAGAACGTCGGTACATATGAAATAACAACAAATTGGTAAATAGCGGGGATCGAACCCAGGACTTGGAGAGTACAATTTATATTATTATACGATTAACATTTGAGTTATCAACATTTTAAGGCTATATTAAGAAATAACTTAATTATGTCTGTCACTAAGCTACGAAACTAAATTCAAAAATGTACAATTCTAGTAACTGAGTGTTCGTATTTCAATCAGAAGAGACTAGAATTCTCTATAAATAATAAATATATTCCATTTTATTATTTATTATTATAATACATTTAATCAAATATGCTGTTAATACTCCCGTTTGATTACACATAGCCTTAAAGTTTGATCAAATATTTGGCGTAGTTTTTGGTCGATCAAACGCGGCTGTCTCCCACAGTAGTCGTATATTTTTTTTTCATCTTGTCTTTTTATTATTTCATTATAGTACGGGATCTCGGCAGACATCAAAACATCATTAGTCGGGTTCACTACATTGGGATATATTGGCAATTTTTTTGTCGTAACTCAAAAAGTCAACCTTGCCGACACCTATGGGCTTTGTATTCTATCAATAACGTATTGTCCTTTATTTTTTAATATTGTTTAAAATACTTCCTTCTTACAGAGCTGGGAAATATATCATTTGTAATGTCTTTAAAATTTCATCTGTTTTTTTGTAGGCAGCCAATAAATTATGCGACAGGAAAAGAGTATTTACTGTTACTATGAATAATATATGTTATAAAATAATTGCGTAATATATATTTGTCCTTAGACAAAACAATTAAGATATTATATTTAATAATTAACTGCCAACAGCCTAATGGTTAACGATACTGGTTACCAACCACGCGGTCGTGTATTCGAATTCCGACATTAGATTTGTCATAGACCATATCCTAGCACAAATATAAAGTTAGTTGAAGTGTTACAAAAAATCTGCTATTTTTCTTAATTCTCTATATAAATGATTTAATCCTTTACAGAGTTCAAGCTAACAATAATATTACAAGATGATTAATTAGCATACAGTCATAAAACAGTTAATTTACAAATAGATATAGCTACATATCTTTCATCATCATCATCATCATCAGCCCTTGCCTGCCCACTGTTGGACATAGGTACGTATCATTGGTTTCACAGAATTTCTTTCGCTTATCACCATTATCAGTGGTCACAATTTTTTGCGTGGTATCCGCACGCGCGAATTTAACACCTTATCGATTTCACACGAGACACTGAACGTCATCACGGAATTTATTATAACGCTTACTTAAGCCTCATTTTCACAATTCAAAACTTTCGATTTTTTTTAATACTAGCAGATTTTTGTTAACTCACTAATATTTTTTTTACCACTCCGAATGAGCTTCGCTTGTGTTAGGATATTGTTTACAATAGTCGAATTACGGGATTCGAACTCTCGACCGCGTGATCGGAAATACGTAACCTTAACCATAAGGCTATTGGCGCTTCAAAAGACTTTTGTCTGGACTGTCGTATGAAACGATATTGTTGTCCTTTTCATTATCTTTGAATAGAACAGAGACAGCGACACAGTATAATCAATGTAATCTTTGCTTAGGATACCTTAGTCTCCAGTGCACCTACACACTGCATTCCAGTATATGTTTACATTATTCCAGTTGTAATCCAACGATCGCTTACTGTGTTTTAACTGGAATTATATAAACCGGGCATTATTCTTTGTTAGAAATATTGAATGCAAGTAATATTTTAAGACGTTTTAAATTTTGTTTGTAACAAAGTTTGCTATGTCATACGTGGTTTTAATTTTAATAGTAAATTTTAAATATCTAATATGAATTATTCACATGACGTAAGAAAAATGATCTCTTTCAATAAACTTCCCACGAATTTTTAAATTTGCATTCGAATCTAAATTCACAACTAGATCATTTATAACTAGACAAATCGAAAAAGAGAAATCCGCGCGTCGTATACTAAATAGACAAAACCTGTTTAGCGATTCAGTACGCATCATTACCAAATATTAAATCACTTACAAGTTCCTTCTTATTTATTTATTTCCAAACCTTATTCACATCGAAATAAGATTCAAAATGGATATAACAAATCATCAGTACGAACAGCCCTTTGGGATATTCCCAAGACACTCGATTCAATGGTTGTATCAACGCCCGCAGCGTTGCAAAATTATGCAAATATTTTTTGGTCAACCCTATTTTTGACGTTACTGATATCATTGAAAAATACACCTTGAATTAAGTTTGTTATAATTTAAATTTCTTTATTAGAACACATAAGAAATAATTCGATGTAAAATAAACTCTGCAACTATTTAATAAGGTATAATTTCCATCGTACAATTGCGATGATGGGAATCTTTGATGGATTAGGTAAATTAAGTAAGATACTTCGAAATGTTTTTATTAATCATTTCCTATATATCGTGAGGTCTTGGGATAGATTAGTTTTGTTCTCTATACAAATGTTAATATAATTGCTTGGGAAGTTTCGATTTTAGGTCGAATCTTTGTTAGAAGATATCTCCAGAACGGTTGCAGGGATCTGAATGAAATGTGACAAATATCTAGAACATATACTGTAAAAACACTTGAGATACTGTGTCTTTTTTAATAATAAATTCTTCTCGAAATGCCCCGATTAAAGTTACCACTTTTGCGTCATAAACTAGCTACATACTCTTACATTCATCCCTTCAAAGTTCAACGTTAACGCAAGTTGGTAAACCTTACGTTTTACCGGAGCCTGTGTTTACAATTAACATTGTAATAACTTCCTTCAAATGTCAATCACAGTGTGTATCAGAATTTACGTGCCCGATTTCATTCACCTTGTAGCCATAGAGTTATTAATAGGGGGAATATCAAATACAATTATAGTAAAACAATTCTATTAATGTACTGTTTTATAAGAGAAGAGGGCAAACGAGTGGTGGGAGATCACGAAGTGAGCACCGACACAGACATGCGCAATACCAGAGGAATCACATATACATCTCGCGTCTTTGAGAAACAGGTACTCTCCCTTCTTGAAGGAATAGAAAAGTCCTAACTAATATAGTTATGAAATAGTTTTTGAGTTAACTACGATCAGACAAACTCGCTAATTGTAGTAATTTAACACGAATGAGTCATAAAATTTTTGTAACAGTTTCTTTTCGTTTATAAAGAATGCAGTTGCATACTGCTTTTTGCTCTAAATAATGATAAAGGTTTCCATTATTCTACGTATCATACGTTTAATCAATGATATAGAATTTATGTCTAAATTCGTGTGTTCACGCCTTCTGGGATTACGAAGTAATAACTCTTATAGATATATTTAATTGCTTCTCGTATTTATGAAGTTGACACATAAAAAAAAAACGAGCAGATGTCAACGAAAGGTCGTGAAAACACGATTTCTTATCCAATATAAAGAAAAATATTATTTTACCACCTTGTGTTGTTCCAAGTGTGGTATTTTCATATTTTTTGTTATAACGCCTTTTACGTGACGTACTATCGAAGCCCTTAGCTGTGGTCAAATTAAAAAAAAATTGCCTTGCTCCTGACAACAAGACGGACTCCGCCTCCTTCTTTATAAACAACCGTTATCTAACATTCATATAATGATTGTCATCGCGCAAAAGTCTGGATAATAGTACAAATCAATTAGTCGTGTACCATTAACCTACTACAGACCTAATTAAAAGTTGTATCCTATAGGTTATTGTTTACGCTTTGTCTCCAAGCGAAACGGTCAAACGACTAAGTTTTATGGGCGAACACCGTGTATGGCTCCGATTGTACATAAAAGGGTACTAGGTTGTAAACAAACGCTGTTAATTGTAGTTTTTAATTAATAAAGAATGCAAGTATTTTACTGTATACGTTCTTAGAAGTTATAAAATATATAAACTTGAGTCAAGTCGACGATAGAGTTCAACACTCTTCGTAACTTAATTGCGACATCTAGCGGCTCTTGTTGAACCTAAGAAAAACTTTCGGGACAAGTCTAACTATATATCGACAAATATTGTGTCTACTAACTCATAGTATAGCCTGACCAGAAATAAAAAAAAAAACCTTCACTATTTTGCGGAGAAATAAGATAGTTATTGCTTTGCGTAATAAAGAAGTTGAATGGAGCACACAGGATTTTTTTATTTGAAGGAACCAATGTCCCTAAAGATTAGTAATAAATCTAACTAGATTACTGTTTTATCAATTTCTCTGTAATGGGCCATCTCTGTTCCTCACTTCGACGTAATCTATTGGGACATTGGTTTTTGTAAAGTAATTATTTGTACTTACATCCATACCACCATTGTTCCACGGCGGCAACGCGTAGTGGGAGGGGTCGTGGTGCCCCCCTCCCATGTGCTCCGCCATCACGGACATCCAGTGCACGAGGCCCTGCGCGCCGCCGCCGCCTGACGTGCCTGATACACATAAATTATTATCAGAAACAATAATATCCTAATTTAAAAAAATCATAAGAACACTAACAGCCTATCAACAATCGATTCTTCTATAGTACATAGATAGTTCGCTATTGTAAAATTTTAATCACCTAAATTTAATAACAGCAAAATCAACTTGCGGTCTAAGGCAAACAATTCCACCAAGGGTAAATTCGTTTCACAATTTCTAATAAGAAACATTTCTCATTAGATGTTCTTGTACTTTTCCATGGGTATTGTATAAATCAGTTTTTAAATTCTAATAGGTGAAGTTTAAATTAGAATTTCCAATAACAATAACTTATAAGTTAAAATTGGTAATTTTTCTAAGCGTTATATGAGTTATTTTTATATAAAATTATTTGATTCGACGCGTTGCCGGCCTTAATTTTTATAAGATATATTTCAACACTTGTAAGTTTTAATTCAAACTTTGTGACAGCTATATTCATTCAATGCTGATAGACAGAAAACCAGAAACCGCCAGGAAGTTTGAACATAGTGTGATCAAGGAATGGTAATTAAGTAATGTTACCAGTAGGCACGGCGGCTGGCTGCGCGGCTGCCTGCTCCTGCCCCCCGCCGCCGGACACCCCCCCGCCGCTCCACACGAAGGCTGATGATGCACCCGCCTTCTGGAACAAAACCTCGTGTTATTGCTGCATACTACTAATTTATTAACTAACTCGGAACCGGCCATCAAAGGAGCACTGGCTTGGTGGACGAAATGAGACGCGGTGAGACATCTTACTGAAGGACGTTCCGTGGTAAACATTTTGAATGTCACAAACCGCATTCCCAGGTAATTGTACATTATGAATATAACTTTTGATGTAATTTCAATAAAAGTAAGTTTCTAAACAAGATTCTTAACACAACTAGCCTTTTTGATTTCCTAATACTTCATTACAGTTAATTGCGCTATAATCATAGACTGACTGAAGTTTGTACGGTAGCAAAATTGTTTGAGGTCGCCATATTGGTCTATCTTCTTCGTAATTCTGCGACCACTACTACTGTTCGAGTTCTCACTGCATATTAAGTCTGAGTCGTTGTCGACAAAACACACTCACTGTGTGCATACTCAAATAAATATAAGACTCTTGGTAATCCTGCTTCTTGTAAACATTTTATTAAATACATCAATGTTTATTTAATACGATTTTTATTGTACGCAACGTGTCAACAATTAAAATGTGGTCTGTAAAATCAGTTAACCCTTTATTTCTTGAAAAAATGAAAAATAAGAATTTCAAACAACTATACTAATGACGAGGTTACCTCGTCTGGAGAATCTGAAGTTCCATCCGCGTTGTTTTCATCATCCGACATATCTGCAGGAAGTCCGTTTGAAAATAGCATGTTTCTTGGATATAATGAGTAACACTCTGCGACATTCCTCCGTCTCTTACCCAGATTCGCTAGGAAATTTTTATATAGCTGTGTTGGTAATAGGAATGGAGATCGTGCATTTTGAAAGCCATCTTTAAACGCCAAATTTTGATTTCTAAATGGATTTGTGAAGTCGAAGTCTGGTAAGAATTCTTTCTTTATGAAATCAGCGACTGGATGCAAAGCTAAAGTGTTTTCTGTATAATCAAGGGCAGTGTTATTAGTTTCGTCGTTAGGGCCGTTGTTCTCCAGATCGCTGGCTTCTGAATTGGCATCACTGGATGCGTTGCTGTCCATGTGATCTTTGTTTTCATCATCATAATCTTCATATTCTCTCTTCATCGCGAAATTCGTTTGTTTTTTCAAATACAAATTGGAACTCGACAACGTCACGGACATCGTATCGACACTATATAAGTCACTTTACAAATATTGTATATCACTAAACTTTAAAACTACTTCTCTAAAATATATCTTAATATAAATATTTCTTCATGACTAAAGTTATTTAGGTATTGTTAGGAACTATCGTTGGGTTAGGAGGTGGCTGGACCGTAGCTGCGAAATAAATTTGACGTCAAGTTAAAGTTTTTCGTAATAATTTTATCTTATTCATTTAACTTCACCCGTTTTGCGGTAGTTTTTTAACGCGGAGATTTATATTCACATTATACAGCGAAATGTGCTTAGCGGTTGAAAAGCATTGCTTTCCTTTTCATTGCGTTTTGTTATTATAGAGTTTCACTTTTCTTTTTAATTTATAATTTGTATTTTATATGTACAATAATTACTAGGCCCGTGTTAACTTTGAATAAAAATAATAATCATATTAAATTTTGCATATGCACACGTTCATAATTTCAAACAGCAACTATGTTTTACATCCAACGCTCGCCCACTTATATAAACTGTTTTCCATTTAACTTTACCAAACTAAATCGAAAGACGTTAATATAAATATCTTATGTACTCGAAAACTACATCTTTATTACATTCTATCGGAAGAAAAACATAGTAATATCGGAAGTACATTACGAAATATCTTGGAAACATTCCCATTTCAAGGCGAATGGTTAAAATTTTTATAAGAAATAACCGAAGGCTTTCCACCTTAGACTTTTATGTGTCGAAAAGTTATCGTATCCTGATGTTATAAGATGTGAAGTTATGAGTCATAAAATACATGAACTTAAATCATAATCAATAGATGAACTATTCTGAGATGTAGGTCGGAGTCAGACGGGACGGAAATATATTACGACCTTTATATATTCATATAAGACAAAAATAATCAGTCTAGTTTGAAATAGACTTTAAAATTAAAAGGCATATAAGAGGTAATTTGGAATTTCTAATCACTTGTTACAGATAAAATAGCGAAAAGACATCTACAACGCGCCAAAATGTGCGTGTGTCTACCTTTATTACTCGAGAAGGTATCCCTATTGCACAACAAAGGATGTATGCTATTCTTACTCATTTTTTTTTTATAAAAAAATAAACCACTTCTTAACGGTAATGTGACTGAAAGATGATACGCGTGTCTCATCCGCGAAATTAGTGAATTGTGATAAAGTTTATTGTAGTGGAAGTGTCCCCTTCTCATCCTTTCTTATTAGAATGGGGTGGGTATAGTCATCGTATTAGAAAAGACGGTCGAGATGGAGATGACTACGTTTGTCATCTGTGAGGTCGTTGTATTAGTATTCTAATCAATGTGGGACAATTAGATCGCGAATTTTGTCGATGTTAAGGATGTGTAAAATGAAATCTAGATTAGATCTAATAGTGAATTGATTTATATTTATATGTTTGTAAATTTTTGTTAAGAAATCAATAATTTCTTGTTATTTTGTATTAATAATATTATAGATAAATGACATCAATCTGCATTCATTTTAATAATAAACAACCAATTTGAATTTTATAAACAGCTCGCTGTCACGTAATTTTTTTCTTAATAAAGTCACTTTTGTATTGTATTTACTTTTTTATTAGAATAAATAAATTTGTTATCTGTTTTAAATTTTAAATGGCAAACAACGTACTGCAAGAAAGATTTTTAGAGTGAATAATAGCGTTTGATAAGCTTATAAGCTACACCAGTGTGTTTCTTCTGTTCTATTGTTCTCTAACCGTAGATCCACTGCCTGAACACTATACAAGAACATACTGACCTCACTATCTTTTTTTTAAAACGGACGTAAACAATGTTGGATTCATTTGTATGGATCTCACAAAATAAAGAGCTGCGTAGCTCTCTAAGAGTGATCATACAAAAATTTAAAAGGTTTCCCAATTGAAAATAAATTAGGTATAAACCAAATTCAAGCTATCTCTGGACATATCTTGTTATGATAGTATTTTTTATCAGTATATAATACATTTGTACAATAATGAAATGTTAATTAGAATTGACGAAATCCTTCGTCTGCATATTGTTTGGATTTTAGTATTGCAAAGTAAGTCAGGTAAAATTTAAGCATATCTAAATTTTATTGTAAAATTTGTTTATTGTCAGTTTGTATACGTTAAATGTAACACATGTAAAATTAATAATAAATATTAAGTTACATGTTTTTATATATTTTTAACAGAAAAAATGATTTGAGTAAGAAACAAGGTATAGAAATGACCCAGTGGATAGATATGGTAGAATAACATTCGATAGGTAATATGGTTCGAATCCGTTGTGATGGTTTAATATATTAAAGAATATTTTGGTTAAAGTGTTCACTTTTAAAAATGTTTTAAATTGATTATTGGTTTTGAAATAAATTCAATTACTTTTACTACTACGATTCAAATTAATGTTAATGACGTTGAAATTTTATAAAACAAATGAAAAAAAAAGTAATTGAGAAAGGCACCAAAAATGGTAAAATCTTATTGAGCATAGTAAAAATATAGAACTATTTTCAGTTAAATCTACAAGTTAATGGAAGATTTTTAAATAAAATGTTTTGGTCATTATATAAAAGAAATAAAGCAATCAAAATGTTTCGTTAAATTTATGCAATTTTAATACTTTATTGGAACATATTCTTAATATAAATTAATAATTTCTACAGCAAATTATAAAACAAAAAAGAAATAAAGGTGAACGAACTGAAAAACTCTAAAGAGGTTTCATTTGTAAAAGAAAACAATTGAATAAATTGTCATATAAAATATCGTCTTAAAGTGCATCACTTAAACGTCGTAAAAACACAACATTAAAGCCACTTGCAGAAATGTTGAATGAATTTTTGTAATCACAAGTATTTTGGAGTGTCACGCGATCCCGTCCCGGCATTATCATATACAATCTTCACGGAGCCCGCACGCACACAGGGGCCGACTCATTAACGCACACATTTGAATCACTGACGCGGGCACGTGTCCCTGGCTTATTAGTCGACTAACGCAGCGAGCAATCACAACTTTCAATTACGTCTTGAACTTCACGGGCAATCACTGGTTCATCACCGCGGTAACCGCGGCTGTACTCAGATTTCTTTTACCAGCTAGTTTTTTTTATACTGAACTACCGAGCGCGTTTTTTTAAGCCGCAAAACGGGTGAAGAATTTCCTTTTGAATTTCGAGCCGGCGTGTTCGATCGATTAGTCGACTATTTGAAAATATCTCGAGCGGCCCTTTATAGAGACGAAATTGTTATTTTTTTTGTTTTTATTCTATTAAGGCCCGGGAATTTTTAGAAGAACGTCTAGATGTCTTTACCGCGAGGTATTCGCTATGAAACTCTTCCCGAGAGGTTGCTGCAAGGAAAAGCATTTTCACAACACATAGAAACTTTTCTTCAACGTTACTCGTGTGTGTTTGTGTAGTGATATCGTGATGCATGTCCGTGTATTGTGTCTGTGTGTACGGACGCGAGACCGGTCTACATGTCTGGGTATATGCTGTCTCTGTGGGCGTATTTTATGACTCTGAGTGCATCCCTTTCGAACTGCATGCGACTTATATGTGTGCGCTTTATTTTTTTTCTAAACGATGCCGTTCCATGTGTACGTGGGTGGAATTCATATGTGAGTGTGAGCTGTTTTTGTTAAATCTTTCCCGGGATTTTATATCCTGTATGTATAGGGGATAGGGGTGAATTTGCTTTGTATTAATTTAATGTATTTTTCAGTTTTATATCGGCGATATGAGAATCGCGGATGGAAAAGAAAATGTAAGAGGAATAAAAAAATGCAAGCATCGTACGTTTTCAGGTAGACACATTTTTCTTTAACCCATTTATAGATGTTTTTCAATGTGTGCGTGTGAGCTTGCATCGGGGGATGGGAGGGGGTTCTTGAAAGGGTTGAGGGGGTGAACATATAAAAATGATAACGCATCGCAAGACGGCTGCTTTTATGGTTTTTCTTTATTTTTTAAAGGTTTTTTTTATTGAAGCACCGAGGACGGTACGTGCGCTGGAAATTTTGTTCGCATCAATGCTCCTGCTAAAGTTGTAGTCGGTTTATGAAATAATAAGTACAATATAACCATAGTACTAGAACTAACATATTACCGACTATGGCATACAGGGAAATGGTATGTGCAACTCAGCTTTGTAAGCTCGTAAGTAGTGTTAAATGAACTAAAAACATCATCATCAGCACTTGTCTGTCATAGGAATAACTAAATATTTTTCTAGTATACTATATAACCTAGTCAGTCCGCATCTTGTAGTAACTACATTGAACTCTATTCTAGGCAAAGTATCACTAATTGAAACTTTATCATGAATAAATCTTAGAGATTTTCGACAAC
>JAODUI010000016.1:2375333-2386377 GCA_027563995.1 Papilio gigon | reverse complement strand
CCGCGAACGCGCTATAGTACCGTTCCCACTCACCCTGAAGATGAGCCCCCGATGGGCTCGAAACTAGTCGGTACTGAGTTGCACGTGAGTTAAGCCGTTTTATAAGTAGTATAGTGAAATGGCTCACGAAACTTTTAATAGTTTAAAACAATATCCATTTAGAAAAAAGTCCCCGTTACTATTACGAAGTAAGCAAAGAAAATGTAACACAATAATATTGAAATAAGATGTTCAAATATTTCAGATGAAGGCTATGTCTTTACGTGAATAGCTAATGAACTATACCTACTTTAAGACTGAAAATCGACGTCAGAGGATAACTCGCATGACGTTTTATACATTGCAGTTAAAACTTTAGTTTAACAACATAATAATAAAACCTGCAATCTATTATAAGTGTAGGTTTGCTTCTACGAAAATTTACGAAAAATTATTCACTTACGTGCCGTGGTTACTAAGATTCTATGTTAAAAAATATTATAAATTTTGCGCTCTATAATAATGTTTTTTTTTATTATTTTTACGTATATTAGTAGATTTTTGTTATTTTACTAATATTTCTTGTAACCATTCGTGGTAAGCTTAAAGAGACTTGTGTAAGGAATGGTTCACGAATATAGTCGAACGATGGGACTCCAACTGGCGACCGCTAGATCGGCAGGCTGTACCCGTAATTGGCTATTGGCGTTTCGATAGTATAGATAATGTTTTAAAGACAAATTAACAATAGTTAAAGTATTAGTTTAAGAAGATTTAATACTATAAAGGTGTTCTACTCAACATATTTCTGTATGAACTATTTCTAGACCGAATCTATAGACGATGTTTTCTTAGTGTGCGCGTATGCACCTTCTCGTATGAAGCATTGCCAATGCTATTAGAAATTAGCACTGCACTAGAAGAGGTAAAAATTATTTTTATTTTTTAAATCTTCAGTTCGTACATAGATCAAAATAATTTGCTCTTTTCTTCTTATTTCTAGTCTGTAACCACTGCTTAGTTGAATGGGAAAGATAGTAGCTTTAATTATAAATGGCAAAATACGGTACAAAATAAATTGAAGTATTTAATAGACAGACACTTTATATAAAAATGTGATAAAGTTGAAATATGACGGTAGGAAGTCGTTGGATGCGGAAAGCGGAGGACCGTATACTGTGGAAGGGAAAGGCCTATGTCCAACAGTGGGCAGACAAGGGCTGATGATGATTCAGTTAATGTTTGTCGGTAGAAAAGTCTTTTTAATTAATATATTCGAGTCCAAAGAACTAGGTACCAATGTAAATAAATTTAGAATACAAATTTAAATTATCAAGATTCAAAGCTTGGTGAATCAGTTTTAATTCAATTTAATTTTCTGTTTCATCTTTTTTCTACGTTTTAGACAGAGTAAAATATAACATATTTGCTCACGTCTTTAACCAGTTAAAGATATCTGTCTGTTCCAGTAAAATATATACATAATTTTTATGACGTCTATGTAAGGTCCCACACACGAAACTGGTACGTACATGTATGGCACGGCAACCGAGCTCATATCGTGCTTACGCCCTTCTAGTATGGAAGCTTGAATGTACACTTACCTGCAATAAAAGCGAGGCAATATGAAATCAATTAAAATTTAAGTCTTTAATGCAAATATGTTTAAGAGATAGATAAAGTGATCAAATATTTTTAAACTATGTGTTACATGCAAAAAAAACTGTCACACTTTAATTATACACAATAATAAGTAATTTAACTTAAATATAACAGATCACAATTTCTGTAGAACTACAATGTTTACAATGAATGTCTAAAATACAATAACTGTTCAATATAATGAAATATAAATTATTATCATTATAAATGATAACTATGATGATCACATAAATAAAAAGGTAATGAGATTGAATGGCTATAAAGGTAAAGAAAGACCGAAGAAGATGTGGATGGATTGTGTGACAGAGGATATGCGTAGGAAATGTGTGAGTTCAGATATGAGCTGACAGAGATGTATGGAAGAATAGTATATACTGTGCCGACCCTCCATAGGGAAAAAGGCAGGTTGCTGATGAGAAACCATTGCTCTATTTGGATAGACAGCAATTACTTACATTTTTGTTAGTAACCCTTTCCTACTGTAAAATTTATCTGGCTAATTTTGTCACACTTTTGATTGTTTGTTTTATAAATCTGTGTTGTTTTCTTAATAGGTGTGGTAATAATTGTATTTTATTTTTTTATACTATTCTTGATGTCGCCAGCGTGGAACGCCCTCTGGCGGACCGAAAACTTAGTGTGGACGACGGAAAATCGTTGGATGCGATAAGCAGAGGATATAATTTAGATGGCATTCGTCGAGCTATGGGCAGTCGAAGGCTGATGATAAAGTTTGACTTTATATTTTGTACAAGTATATTTAAAAAGGTTTATGTCAACGGACAAAATCAAACATTAGAGAACATTGTTGTTTGTCAAGAAAATCCATTATTCTATACGCCAGTTATTTTGGCCAAATTTGTAAATGGAAAAATCGAGTACGGTCAGAAAATAAAATATTCTATGAATTTATTTTAGAGGATTTCCGACATCGCTGAAATCGTAAAACCTTATCAACTTTTCCTTGCGAGTTATGGAGTACGTCTAATTTAGGATTAACCTAGATTCATCGGAATCGGGGTAGGCAGTGCTTATAAAATATACTAGCCCATATTAGCTGGTAACTAAATAACGTAAACAGTCAACAATGTTATCTTGTAATTAACATATTATGAGAATTCTAATATGTATATGAAAGAAAATTAACTACTTGTATTAAAAAATATATTTAATATGAAAGATAGATTTTTGTTATTGATTAGAAATTCAAAACTTATTTTCGAATATTAAAAACAGATTTACACATAAGCATAAACTGTATTTTTTTTTTATAACGAAGCCTAATTACTTAAATTATTAATTAATACAATATACCAGCATTTAGAGCCGACAAGTGGACACTAAAGGTGTCATTAGATTTATATTAAGAAAAATAATATTAATCAAAATGGTTCAACAAATCATATCGTAACAAGTGAAACTATTAGTTTAAACAACTGAAGTTTAATTAGAGAAAAAAAAACAAGTTATGAAATATTGTAACGTGTGTGCGGATGGTACCCGCTATCTGCAGCTATAACTTATAGTTTGGGATAATGCATTAGAGAAGTTCTTTATGGAATGGAATATTCTCATATCTATGTACGGGAGGTATTTCATACACGATCGTTCATTATAAAATTTATTCGGTAACATATCCTGTACGTGGTTCAAACTTCTTGAGAGGGATTCAATCTATGACGTAGTTATTATCGACAGTATGGACACTTTGGTCTTACTTATATGCCCAATATCTTTATTAAATACTAACATTAGTCATGGTAAACTTTGACATATTACGAAGAGACACTTGCAGAGTATGGGTGACAAGGAAACAGAATCTTGCTACCGCGTTACAGGGGTTATTTTGAGATCAGAAATAACATCAAGAAGTTCTTCTGAGAGTTAAGTTTACAAGAGTGTGTCAATATGACTTAACTCAGAATACGTACTAGGCGTTGAGTTGTGGACTATCCAGGGAACACAACCGACAACTAATTATGTGATAACATTTTTTGTGTGATTATTTCGGAAAAGGAAAACATCGTGATGTCTAAAGATATATGGAAGAAATATAAAGATACCGTCATTATATCAGCCACATGTCGTTCACTGCTGGGTGTGGACCTCCCCCAAAGATCGCCACGATCGGCCCTTGGCCGCCCTTATCCAGAATACCCCCGCTTGACCAGATCATCGGTCTATCTTGCGGCAGGCCTACCCATGCTGCATCGACATATCCGTGGCATTCCAGGACTCTGTGGCCCCATAATATACTGAGCGAGCGTGGTCGATGGTAATTACCCCTAATAAAAGGTGGGCTCTAAGATATTCTGTGACGATATACAGTGAGCTGATGATGATGGACTCATGTACATTTTAATACAGTTTGGAAATTAGTATTATATACAAATCGGCGAAGGTTCGCCGAAAAAATCTCGGTATGATCGGCAACATCCTGTATAATCTACATTGTATGTAATATCTGTTACGTAGCTTTAAAATTACTTCCTTATTTAAGTAAACTGTCGGCAGTTGTTTCTGTTTTTTTTTTTCATAAAAAAAAATTATAACAAACAGAAGGCCAATCGAATTAAGCGAAGTTAAGTTTGTGAAGGTACTATAATTCCTATATAGCTAAAAAATAGTGGAATGTTCGGAACACTATTACGTGAAGCCGGAAAAGTCCTCCCCCCCTCCTACTACCACCTCCGTTGCATGTTTAAATTTTTAAATTGTCCGGAGTACAGTGATCGTCCATTGTTTTTATACTAATTTGTGCATTTTATCCACACTAAGGGTGCTACTAAGTGATGAACGTGAGTGCCGTAGTTATTACAGGTTAGTCAGCAAATTACCAAAAGTATAAACAATGTTATTTCCATCTGATCCGCTCATCTTGAGTCAATATTGTTAGTGGTGACCACAATCTCGTTGGCGACCGGATGGTCGGATGGTCGTTACGTTGTCTGGCAATCAAACTGTAACCACTTGTAAAAAAAATGACCGCTCCCTCATTTCCAATCGAGTGATGCTCTCTTGTTTATTTACTGCCTCACTCTGAGTCAAATCAGCAGTCCCTAAATGTCTCTTGCTAAATTTAGACTAAGTCGAAGTCCATTGAGATATTTTAGTGATGTATTAATAATTGGATGTTGCAGTTAGTTTTGATAACTGGATACGGTAATTTAATAAATATTATTCTACTATGATTAGAATTCTATAGAAACTAACTGCATACTTCAACACTGTATGACATTATTGTGAAACTTTGAAAGAAAATACTTGACATATTAATTCTATGCTTTTATTTTAATTAGGACATTTTAATGAATATGTTCACATTAATTAAAATTATTTACAATGTTGGTAAAACTATAAACTCCCTACTTTTATCTATGACTTGGCTTTACCCTGCGAACGGAATTTAAAAAAAAACACTAAGAAACCTGGACAGTAATTTATCTCTAAATCAAATTTGATTTAGACTCGTTTAGGTCTTTTGGAGTTACCCGCTAACAAATATCCACTTAAACATGTAAATTCATAACATTTGTGATATTATAAAAGAGGCCAAAATATTTTCTAATTGAAATACGTAAGTAACGAAATTCACCACAATCTTCCTCAATGCAATCCAATTCGCTTTCGTTCTCCTAATTCTTGCGGGGATAAAGTAAAAAAAAAAGAGATTCGCGACGAATCGACGCCGCCGCCGAGCAAAACATCGACCAATTCATTATCCGTGCACCGTATTACGCCGAACAATCATCATTAGCTCTCATAAGTTCCGAAAACAATAACGTTGGCTGGAAATAATAACAAAAAAAAAAAACAACTTACAAAACACAAAAACCATTACTGGCTGTGGAGAAAAAAAATATAAGTTGCGCCCGATACGAGAAGATACGAAAAAAAAAGAAAGATTCGAAATTCAAAATCCCGGGCGGAAGCTGCCGCGTATCGGCGGCGGAACGAATTTCGGTATCATTAAGTCGCTTCTTTTATATATCTAATTTGTTGTCGGCCGATCTTTATTAGGATTATTTGCTTTGCGGCTAGTTGAATGATGCCTTTACACGAGTAACAACGCACTCAAACATTACAATGCCTTAATCAACTCTCGTAACACGCTCGATTCATTTTGTAATGATTATTAAAGTTAAGTAAGACAGTACGTTTTACTTTGCTTCTTTGTCTTATACAACCTTTGACAGTTCTATTAAAAGACTCCCGAATCACATGTAAAAACTCATGTAATGTCCTGGGAATGTTTTAACAGTTTGATATTGTTGAAATAGACTCGAAATACTGGTGATTTTAAGAAACATACTCACCAATACACCATTCCGTCTCATACGTAACTTATCTGAGTCTTGTTTAGTAAATATATTTTAATATCAATGCCTAATATAGATTTAGGTATCATCATCATCATCAGCTCACTATACGTCCCCACCAAGGGGCTCGGAGCCTACCCTGTTATTAGGGGTGACTAGGCCATAGTCAACCACGCTGGCCCAGTGCGTGTTGGTTGGATAAAATAAAAATGAGTGTTAATACACTCCTAGAGTGTTAATATAATCCTAATGGATAAGCTGGAAGTAGCGGCAATAATAGAAAAATTGAGAGGCAAAAGGTTAGCGTGGTATGGAAATGTTATGCGAAGAGATGATGATCATATTAATAAGATGATGAGATTGAATGTGGGTGGAGAAAGACCGAAGAAGGTGTGGATGGATTGTGTGAAAGAGGAGGAGGAATTGTGTGAGTTCAGATATGATGGTTTACAGATGTGTATGGAAGATTAGATATTGTGCCGACTCTCCATAAAGAAAAGGGCAGGTTGATAGTGATCAATGCCTAACGCAGTTATGTTAATTACCAGAGTAATCAATGCGTATTTCGTGTTCGTAATGCATTTGATGATTCCAAATGAACAAATCGATCTGGCTCGTAAATTGCGATAGCCGGTGATAAATTTTACTCGACTCATTGATTTCATACTGAGAAAGGATTTGATTTGCTTCGATCACGACATCTAATTAACGCCCATACCGATCATTCCGACGTACTAGCTTCATTTGTTTTGTGTATAACTATGATAACTGCAGTGAATTTATGGCACGTATTGTGATCTCTGTTTTTGTCAAAGGGTATAAAAAGGACAACGATATTAGTGTGTCAGTGTGAAAAAGGTTTATTAGTCTGTCGAAAAGTTAAGTACAATAATAAAAACTAGCCTACCGCACTGGAATCATTGTTCGTAAATATTATATATAGCCTATGTTACTCAGGGATAGTGTAGCCTTCTAATGGAGATTTTTTTTTAATTGGGCCAGAAGTTTTTGAGTTAATGCGTTCTGAACTTATAAACGTTTCTTCTAGATAATGCTTCCTTTTTTAATGCGGACGAGAAGTCGTTGAATGTGAAGGTCAGAAGACTCTGTCAAAGGTGCTGTGGAAGATCTAGTTGCTGCAGTTTCCAGAGTATAAGCTGATCATTAACATAGCTTTACATATTTATAAAAAAAACTAGATGCTAAATGGAACTCTATAATATCTGCCTACCTTGTTTTAGAGCGGGAGTTAAATACTTTTTCATTTACGCCAATAAACCCGTGTACAATGTAAGTGCATCTTAAAGTCAATCGGACGCGTGACTTATGACCCTTGAGTCACAATGCCAGCAGTCAGTAACAGTTCGGACAGTTGTTTGTTTAAATTGTAAAGGCCCGCCACGCCCTCGCCGCCCACCGCTGGACTTGTCGATATGATAGTTTGATGCGTTCACGACCGCGATTGTTCAACATCACAATGCTTATACGACAAATAGACCTGGCATCTAATATATTTTTTTTTTTATTATTGTCCAACTAAATTTAACTCAATTTATCGTTATTTTAAATTCGTACAAATAAACAGCCAAACTTTAATCCATCTATACCTTCAGATTAACTAACGTGTGAAGTGGACTTTACAGGAGACAAAAATCCTTCTAAAATAGAATCTGGCATCTGTTCATTACACTTTTACTATAGTTCACCATTTTTGAATTTGAATTTCGCGGTATACGGTTATCGTAGGCAGCCGTCTTTTTCAATTTTAGCCGCACAAGTCTACCCTATTGAAAATCCTAGAGCAGAATCGTGCGCGGGGCTCGATGCTTGTGCGGGTTGGGCAGTGAGTCACATCAGCTGTCAGTCGGATATAAAGAATATATATTGAATTTGAATCAGTTACATTAATGTACTGGATCGTTTTTAAGGTTTGCTTCGCGATCGGACGTGATGTCGGGTGTAACGCGCTTACGGGAAGTTGTGTATCAGTATGGCATTGCTGACGCCTACTGACTACATGACTGTGACTTGAACAATAAGTGGTGAATGGGGCTTCGAGTTGCGGACGTTAACGTCTCCCGTGCAACATGTATGTAATGGGCAGATGTAAATACGAATACGTACTTTCGGCAGAGCGTCAAAATTGTCAATAATCTCAAAAAAATCTATTATACTAAATACTAAATCAATAATATTCGTTCGTAATAGTAACAGTAATAATAATATTCGTATTAAACACATTTCTTTCTGTTCTTTTTGATGTTTTTTCTTATTGTTATTTTGCAAATTGACAGTTAATTTATAAACATACTAATTCATATTTACACTCGAAATAAATTCGTAACATATTACTTCGGTCTACATCTAAATGCCTGTTAAACCTTAAAATGCAAAGGATTTTTACAATCATGGGCGTGGGCGCATAAAATACACTGTTGGTATGAAACGAACCATTTATGGCATTGCGAAATTGCCAGTTCATTATATTGCCAATAAATAACTCGAGACTTCGTGGGATACCGATATGTGAAGAAAAATTAGGTAAACAAACATCATTCTTAACTCTTATTGATTTTACATTAGTCACGTCGATTTTATGAAAGATTTTTATAAAGTGCCGAACATAGAATTAGAACTGCCATCTCTCGAGTACTTTTGACAAAAATTAGCAGTTATTTTGTATGTCTTTAAGAAAATAAGTGAAATAAAGACATGTGTTTTTTTTAATTAAGAAATAAATGACTACGGCAAAGTAATAAAACGTTTAAATAAAAAAATAACACCGTAACTTGTATATAATTACGAAATTTTATAATACAATTAAAAATAGATTTTAACGCCATCTAGTTAAGAAATGTACTGACTAATTTCAGCCTGCCTAGACCAAACTGTTAGCTTATCCGTCATCAGTTTCTTTTTCAGAGCGTAACGAAATTTTTTTTTACTATTGCGTACATATATAAACTTATTTATGATTTTGAACATTTGTACTAAAGTCAAAAGTGCAATTTTGATGCATGAATATTTAATTGTTTTTATTAAGTAAAGATATTTAAAAAAGTGATATTGTTAGTTTTTTTTTTAATCTCAGAAAGATGTAGGCTATGGTACCTTTGTATAACGCCATACCGTAACACATGAAAACGCAACAGGTTGATGTCATGATTCGTTATGTTTTTAATATCTATCTTTTTTAATAAACAAAAGATAATAAACGCAACATTAAGTATTAAAATACAATTATTTAACTCACTCACCTCATTCACATCTTACTTCATTTACAAAACAAATGAGAAATTATTTCTCCACACGAAACTTCCAGAAAATTTTCCCTCCAAAACTGAACATACACACTGCAACACAACCGGTGTTCACACTGGACACAAATAAACAATACATTCACAAAACTAACACGACATCGTCATATTTTCAACAAAAAACTCTCCGAAAACATACCCTAGAAGAGCGAGGGTCGGTGGCAAATTAAGTCGATACGTAATTAAAACTGGCACGACGCACACACACAAAGGATCGACATAAAAATGCTGGAGTGAAAAAAAAGTATAGGTTTAAAATTTACCCGGTATAAATTTGTGTTTTTTTCCCTTCACCTACTTATGTATGAGGACATGCGCAGTAAAGGGTTAAGTCGTGTAACCCGGACAAATTAAATAGACACATATTAAACAAAGACTACACTTTACAAATAGCATTTTTAAGTGGTAGGATTATCTTGTAATTAGTACCCAGTCGTGCCGAGATCAGGTCGGCGCTGGGATAGCTGTTGTCAATAAAATTGCTTCCTAACCTGAATAGACGTTTGTTAATTGTGAAAGAATATATTAAAATTGCCAAAACAACGTAATCGAGTGCTGGTGATAATATTAGTGAAACGTTTGGCAAGGTTTTTGTTCATTTCTCCTACGAACACGTAAATTTCTTAGCAGACTTTTATGTGACTGTTAGTATAATAATTGCATTGTGTTTTTTCATGTTATTAATAAACGATTGTGTTGTGTCAAGTTTTTGTTTTACAAGATATTTTTTATGTAAAATTTATTTGACAAATGTGTGTTAATGGTCGAGATTGCGTTTAAACATATTTAATAAGATATTCTAAATACATAATATGACAAATGACATTTCATATTATTTATCTTATTGTAATTTGTTTTTGCTTCCGTTCTGGGATATAAGGCGGACTGACACCCGCCCACGTCTTCTTTAATATATGTAAGAAATAAATAAATGAATATTTTACGAAATAAAAGTCAATTGTACACTTATTTGAAAACTTTTTCTTTGTTTTTTTTTTATTTATTTTTTTGACAAACATAAAATAGAGTAAATCGAAGTAAGGAAATTTAAAAGCTTATTTAGAAAATCATTTTCCTTTGGGATTAGAAAAATTAGCTACCAAAATCCTGAAGTAAAGATGTCAGAAACCTTACGCCCTCTTACATTTACCCCTGTAGTGCTTTAGACTTGAAAAGTGCTAACTGAAAAAATGATTTTTACCTCTATCAGTAGATGGCAGCACTTTAGGGTTGTTTAAATATTTGAATTAATTGAAGTTCTGTTTTTCTTGATAAACTTTAAATTGCAATGCGACATATTCTTAAACAATTTTGTATTTTCAAAAATCAAATTAATTAGAAAAAAGATACTAGTTATCTCCCGCGACTTTATCCGAGAGGAATTTTAAAAAACTTAATTAGGAGTCCATGTGTTCTGCCAGATTGTGTTCTGATCAATGCTTTAATTCATTCAGATTTATGAAGCTAATCTAAATATACCTTCAAACAAACATTTAAACTTGCAAATTTATAATAATACTAGCTGACCCCGCGAACTCTGTTTCGCCATAAAGGCAATAAATAAACAGATTTTTGAATTTATTAGGAAATACAAAAAAAAACATTTCCTCCTCAGAAAAAACGATTGTATGGGAAATGGAAAAAGGCTATTTTTAAAGCTTTCACGGGAGTTTTTCTAATTTTTCTCACCTTTAAACCTTCCCTAGACCTCCACGAATATTCCAAGACCAAGATAAGATAAATCCGTTCAGCCGTTCTCGAGTTTTA
>JAODUI010000016.1:2362483-2375233 GCA_027563995.1 Papilio gigon | reverse complement strand
CTGGTGGATAGAGTACGTCCTCCGTCACGGCGGCGCCAAGCACCTGCGAGCGCCCGCTGCAAACATATCATGGGCTCGATATTACGAAATAGAATTAGTCCTTCTTTTAAGTTCCGTTGTCATCTTGTCTGCAGTGTCACTGTTTATATTAACCAAATTAATTTTATCTTGTGTATCAAAAATTACTTTTTCGAAAACAAAATTAAAAAGTACATAACTGTTAAGTGATTTATTTTTAATTAGTTTATTATTAACGCTTCACTACGAACCTACCTAATGTTAATTTATCTGATGGTTGGTAAGCATTATTTTACAATGAAATTATACTATATTGTTGTCTCTACTATTTCAAAGAGAATGTAAGGGATGTCGCTATATTTATTCAATGGTGTCTCAATGGAAACCTACTCTAGTACTTGTTTGTTCTTATCAACTATCTAAATAAAGGCAAACAGTACTATCATGTCTACAGTTTTCAGCTATACAGGGTTCAATGTTAAGCTATTTGAATTCTGCTGGGAACGTCGCCCCGTAATTGAACTAACGTGTATACGATCAGTTTACGTTCCAAATCCAACTATCGCCAACAACCAAATAGTTCCGGACACTAAATAGACTCTAGCTACTAATGGTTTACATTCTGAAACTCTAATGTACAGGCAATAAAAACTGACGAAGTCAGCCTTTATGTTAAACTAGATGACACGGCTAACTTCGTACTACCTAACACTTTATTCATTTGTCCTTCATCAACCTCTCCACTAACACTTTATGGTACTGTATTCAAGTTCAAATTGATTTTTGATTATTAATAAATAATAATAATAATAATCATTTATTTCATGACACAAACGGTACACATATTTGAAAGTTAATTAAATTTACACATAAAACGACATTAACATTAAACAAAAATAAATACAAACAATTAAAAAAATATAAAAATAACACACAACGATTACCGCCTGGCCGACCTTGTGCTGGCCACGTGAATGTGTTCATACAACCAGTGTCGCATGACGGGGCAATCGGGCTTCTCACACAGTCCTCTCATTACAATTGTATACAAGTATCTAAACAGTTGTTTTAAGACTGTGTCAGGCAAATTTTTAAATTGATCTCTCCGTTAGAACCCATCTTCTTACTTCAAGGTGTATTCTAAAAACAAATTAGCAAAATCGGTTTATCTGTTGTCGAGATTTGTTGCAACACACATCTCTGTCAGCAGTCATATCTGAACCCTTCTGATGAATATCTTCTTTTACACAATCCATCCACACCTTCAGTCTTCCTCCACCTTTATAGCTATACATATTCAATGGCATCACCTTGTTTATGTGATCATCATCTCTTCGCGTACATGTCCATGCAATAGTAATAATTTTTTTTTTAAACTATGTAGTTTTTTGTCAATTTACTAATCTCTTGTAACCATTTCTGGTAAGCTTGAAAAAGCTTGTGTAAGGATACTGTTCGCAAGAGTAGTCGAATGGTGGGAACCTACGATCGCTAGATCGATAGTCCCTACCCATAACCATTAGGCTATTAACCCTTCAATCGAATAGTTTACATCAATAACTATCAGGTAAATGTGTTCAGAGAGGCTGCAAACAGATATTGTACAACGTGTAATGCGGTAAGATGTTATGAATTTAGTTTTGAATTTCTCCTCCCTTGGGGATGACGAAATTGGAAAGTTTACATGTATCAATAATAGTTGGAGAATGTCGGGTCACGACAGAGGTCTGGGAGAATGTAACGAACTTAATATGCGGTTTATTATCCCGGGGGATGTGAAGGATAATTTTCACTTCAGTAAGTATAATGTTCTGTATAAAAATATGCTAAAACTGTAAAGTTTATCCATACAGTTAGCACTGTGCGGGTGTATGCAAAACTGCCAGTTAAACCGTTGAGTTCTTGTTGCACACGTAAGTTTTAACTATTAATTAATATTATAAATATTGCTCATTTTTTTTTGTTACTATAATTTCTTGTCACCATTCCAGGTAAGCTTAAAAAGCTTGTATTAGGATTCACTACAATATTAGTATGGTGAGATTTAAACTTACGATTGATAGATCGGAAGTTAATACCCACAACTATAAGGCTATTGGGTCTTCAAAAATTAAAACCGAAGGTGTGTAGCTGACTTTATAATGATTTATACGATTAATGATTATCTGCTTTTATTGGTATAATGAAATATTTATTTCAATAATTAGTATTATTAGTGACATAACTGTTGCAATTAAAATTACACGCCTGAATACATTTGTTTGATATACCATTTATAATTAGGTCTTCGTTTCAGACTTAAAAATTAACAATACCTTAATCTATTAAATCGCTAATAGCCTAATGGTTAAGGGGCGGATTTCCGATCACGTGGTCGAGAATTCTAATCCCGCCAATCGAGTGTTACAAAACTAGCACAAGCAGCGTGCTTAGTTGGAGTGGTAAAAGAAATATTAGTATTAACAAAAATGTTCTAGTATTAAAAAAATAGAAAACACAGGTTACGAATTAAGGTCAAATTACGACGAATAGGCCAAGGAACAAAATACACAAAACCCCAGTAAACTTAATTAAATTTACTATTAAATTAAGTCTTAATGAGACGCTGAATGTACACAGGTAACATAATGTATGGATTGTGTTAAACATAATTATTATCATCATCATCATCATCATCACATTGTATGTTCCCCTATGAAGGTACCTACCTTATTATTCGGGTATCACTTTTTTTATAAACCTTAAACTAGATAACAATTCTAGATTTTTTTCCTTCCTCATGCTGATGAACCTCATCAGAGTTGATTTTAACAATTTTAGGTTATTTTTAAATATCTAGAATATACTATTTTATTAAACATGTACAAGTGTGAGTTTCCACGTCAGCAGGACGTAAAGTCCCGGCTGAGCCCCGGCCATTAGCCACTTCCTTTGCACCACACGTAGAGAATATCCGGTATACTTCTTGAATACATTTTTACCCCATTTCCTATGATGAATCTTTAAATATATTTAAACGCCAAATAAAAGAATGTACCTCTATCTCAAAGGCCGGCAACGCATCTATAGTTCCTCAGGCATTACGGATGTCTGGGCGTCGATGATCACCTTATGATCCCGCCGCCCATTTTTCCTTTCTCTTATAAAAAAAAACACAACCTTAACGTACAGGTTTATAATTAAATAAACTTCAATTATTTAAAAAAAAACTTAAGTAAACACGTAAAAATATACTATATAAAATAACGTGCGTCTGGATAAAAAAAAAAAGAATGATCGGGCTGAATAAGTAGGACTAAATATTTTTTACTGTTATTAAAATGAATATATAAATAAAATTGAAAACAACTAACTAAAGTATAAAATGTAATGAAAACTAGAGGAATTATTGTCCTCGGTAACTGCAGTACCTCTGTGATGAGAATATAATATTCATGAGAACTGAAGGCAACAGGCAACATGTTTACTTTCGAAATATGCACAAAAATGTTTAGGTGAGTATGTGAGAAAGCAAAAACAACGTGTCAAGAATACCCTCTTACCCAGTGATTATGCAAAACAACTTTAAAGGGACACGTGAGCTTTCCCCTTAAGATTATTTTGGTACAATATTTAAAATCCATTTTAACATGGTGTAACGAGAAGGCATAAAAAATTAAAAATAAGTAAATTACTGGAAGTAAAGTACCAGTGATAGAAAAATTGATAATAAAAGGTTAGTGTTGTATGGATATGTTATGGGAATTGATGAACACATAAACAAGGTGATAGGATTGAATGTGGACGGCTACATAGGTAGAGGAAGATCGAAGGTGTGGATTGCGAGATAGAGGATATACGTAAGATGCGATGTGACAGAGGTTAATGGAAGGATAGTTCATATTGTGCCGACTCTCTATAGGGAAAGGAGCAGGTGGATAATTTACAATCAATCTTTAAGGTTAAATCAACTTGATATAATTTGGAATCATACTAAAATTTATTTGGACTGATGTTTGTTATCTGGTTACTCAAAAACATCTTATTAAATCTGAATGAAATTGAGCACTGAGATATATAGATCTAGGAGAGATTATAGAACATTCAATGTTTTTTTTCAATTCTCGCTTACGACTTGAATACCATTTTCTGTGCCTAAATAGATTTTATATTTTCTGACAAATTAATCGCCATTACAGCGCCCCCTACCGGACCAGATAACCTTGTTGCACTGTTTGTGATATTTGACAATTTATGTCAATATTGTCATAGAACTGTGTATGATTTACGTTGGCACCAAACCTTCTATCGAACCAGTCCGTGCATCAGAATGTATATGCTATGTGAATTATTTGTATGTATACCATATAGCCTAGTGGTTAAGGTTACGGATATCCGATTACGTGATCGAGAGTTCGAATCAAGCGTTACGACTATTGTAAACTATATGCTATCACAAGCTTCTTAGTTGGAGTTGTAAAAGAAATATTAGTATATTAACAACAAAACTATGTCACTTGGGTTTCCGTACGTTAAAAGTTTGTCTATGTTATTGATATTAAATGTTTGTTTCCCTTATAAAATGGTCTAATTTCTAAAGTTTACAATTACTTGAGAACGAGCCTCAGATGCCTATTTAAAGTATTAACCTTTTTACGCTTGGCTGAATTCTGCTAATCACAACAGTAATTGGATTGCTTTGTTTGTACAAACTTTGATATTAATATCGTTATATTGCCTTAATTGTTCCCTTTTCACAAATATCATGCGGCTTATTTTGTTCTAGTACAAATAACTATTGAAATAAACAAATTATTAACGTAAAATAAATATAAAACGTCTAACGACCACGAATATGCCCGCTGTGGTACATCACATTGTCCTATTTAGAACTTGGATAGAAAAATGTGAGGACCACGCATGTGTACCATTTTTCTTTTATACGAGAAAGGGGCAAACAACCGGCGGCATCACAAAACCGATCGTCAACGCCCATGGACACCTGCAATACTAGAGAAACTAAACATGCGTTGCCGGCCTTTGAAAAAGTGGTACGCTCGCTTCTTAAAAGATCCTAGGTCATATTGGTATTCTATAACATGTCAACTTTTTACACTTTGTTACAGAATCTCAGCGGTACAGATTTGAATAATTATTTTTATAGAAAGAAGCCATACATGGGTAAGGTACAAAATACCGTGCTATTAAACTTTGGGAGTAGATTGAATAAAACTGTGAGAAAGGGACGAAAAAGCATAAGCCAATATCAGAAAACAAATGAGGTTGCCATGGTAACCAGTAATGTTCAATAATCTCGATGGATAGGTCGACGCTTGCATAATATAGCCTTTACTTTGTCTCAGAAACGTTTCCTCCGGCTTTTAGAATTTCATACGAGTGACGTCAGACATGATCAGATAGTTTGTTACGTCCTACAATGTTTTTAAACGATTACTTCATTTCAGAATTACCGCGATAAAAATCTGTTAATACATTTTACTAAAGATGACATTTATTTGTAATATTTTTAGTTCTTTGTTGCCGCATGATAATGTTAAAAGCTGAATGTTTCACATCAGGCGGGTTTATTGTCTGGTGCTGGAAATATGACGGAACGTATATAAGTCAATTTATAATAAGGTATGAGCTGATTCTTCCTCAAAGGCAACGCATCTCCTCTAGTATTGATGGCTGGGCGTCGACGATTACCTCGGTGATACCAGCGCGCGTCTGCCCTCTTCCTTTATACAAAAAAAATAATTGACAGTAAAAGATGATTTAAAAAAATGTTCCTTCTTGTGTTTGGCGTTTTTAATGGTATCGATTGATCGATAGAACGATCTCTGGTTGATATAACCGTCTGGTAAGTTTTTCAAACAATATCCATGAGCTTTTTTTATACCAAGGAGTTTGTGTTTAAATTAAAACCTAAGTGGAAACATTTTCATAATATAAATAAAGCATCGTTATTATTAAGTTTTCATTGAATTAAAATATGTTCAAATTTTTGTTTTCACGTCTCAAGCAAATTATACAAGACTGCAAACGGATTCACTGAATCCAAGTCCGGCCTTTGATCAATATGTTTACAAAGGCCTACAGACCACAGCATAACAGTTCCTTCTACATGATCAAACGTTTGATATATACATATATACTGGACATTTCGAACCAAATCTTTTATTAAAAAGTTCTACCACTGGTAGTGTTTAGCGTGTAAATTATGCTAGATGGCGGTACTGATAACTATTAGCGATTAGCCTAAGAATGTTACAAGAAAAGTACAGGCAATTTTAGAATTCCTAAAGCTTTGCTTGTATAACCTTACCTAGTATTATCTTCATCATCTGATGATCATCATCATCATCGGCTTTTGTCTGCCCACTGCTGTACATAGGCCTTCCTCAATGCCTTGCACAGTATGCGATCCTCCCCTTCTAACGACTTCCTGCCGTCCGCACTAAGTCGTCGGTCCACCTGAAGTCTCCACAGTCCACATATTCTCTTCGATTTAATATTATACGACTAATTTGTGTTGTACATCATGTTTAACATTTTCTCAAGAGACATTACTCTAACACGACTACGTCGTATTATATCGCACTAATTAATGTAATGCAGCTATACAAAGCGCTGCAGTGTTCGAAGCGGATAACAGTGTCACTTAAAATAATTAGCCATTTTAAGATAAGGCCACGGAGACCGTCTTAACTAAGATTTATGCCACTGATAGGTTACTTTACATCGTTAAAATTGTTAAGTTGTAACTGTACCGTTAGTGTAATAATGTATACCGTGTAAAAGAAGGTTCGGAAAAATTTGCTGAGCTGACGGTCAACCTCTATTAGTGGGGCAGCACCAGATGAGAAAGATATATAGCAATGGAGACATAGCAGTAGGGGTATACAGAGTGTTCTGATTTTTTTTTATGTATATGGATTTATTCATATTTGATTTTCCTGTGGTCATAAAACCATCGTAAAACAGACAAAATTGTCGCTGAGCGAACGTTTTATTGTCGTCAAAACGATATTTAATGTTTGTAACATCTCTAAGTTTGGTATATGGAAATATTAAAGAATGTGAATATATTAAAAAGCTTTTTTTTTAATACAAAATATTACCAGATTTTTGTTAATTTACTAATATTTCTTTTAACACTCCAACTAAGATATAGGCTTGTGCTAGGAAATGGTCTACAATAGTCGAATGGCGGGATTCAACAACTCTACCGCGTGATCGGAAATACGTACTCTTAACCATTAGGCTATTTTATTGATGAATCTTTTTTTTTTTTTAGAAAAATATTAGCAGATTTTTGTTAATTGACTAATATTTCTTATAACCATTCCTAGTAAGCTTGAGCTTGTGTTAGGATATGGTCCACGATAATAGTCGAATGGCGGGATTAGAACCCACTACCGCTAGATCGGTAGTCTGTACCCATAACCATTAGGCTATTGGCGCTTAAATCTCTTTACTTTGACTTCGCTTCGACTGTATATCATTATCATTCCCGGCTCACTGTCCCCACAAAGGACCTCGGAATCTGACTCTATTTAGACGTTGAAAATGCTTTTTTTTTAAACTATCGTGAGACGTGTATGAAGCATTTAAAGGTAGTTTTTCATTCAGAAGTAGGAAGACGAAATATGGATTGAATAATAGTAAAAACTGAACTATTTTCATATATGTAATAACACGATTTGTATGCAATATTTTGACAGAATCTGCCTAAACTAAACTAAGAAGTACGTGTTTTTGTTTAATTTTTTTCTAATGAATATCAAAAATCTAATGCCGTGTTACAAATTAATTTGGAATTATAATTTGGCCTTTAATCGTAAGACGACTGAATTTAGGAATGAATGGAAATGCCCTTGAAACAAAAGGCGTAAGAAAACGTTTTCCAATGACTGTCGACGAAGCGAAGTATAGAGGATAATGCAGGCTTATTAATGATGCCAATTGTTTGAAATGACTAAATTAATCTCCGAGACGGAATTCTGGAAATCGAAGTTATTCATAATAAGAACATTTTTAAATTGATACAAGTAAATAAAGTGACCAAATAATTATGAAAATTGTTTAGATATTTATTAACATTATTACCAGTAAATTAGGAAAGTGAACATATTACTTTTTTATAAGAGAAGTAGCAAACGAGCGGCTAGATCACAAACGCGGGCGTCGACGTCCATGGACATACAACACTAGAGGAGCGAATGCGTTGCCTTAGAGAAAGAGATACGCTCGCTTCTTGAAGGACCCTAAGTCGTACTGGTCTGGAAATACCGCCGCTGGAAATACTATTAACTGAAAGCGAGTTAACTCACGTGTAAATTGGTGTCGGTACCGATTAGTTTCAAGCCCATCGGGGGCTATTCTTCAGTTGCGGTACTGACACCGATTTACACGTGAGTCTCCCGAAAGTTTTAAAAATTTAATAGCAAAGTGACTGTTACCCATAAAAACCATTTTAGGATGCCTTCCTTACCTCGATAAGTATCGAATAAGATAGATAAAAAATGGGTCGGAACAGTCACATGTCCTGTATCTCCTCCACCAAGTTCCCTTTTCATGTTAGAAATGATTGGAAAGAGGTATTGATCTAAAAGTTTCCGGCACGCACTCACTAAACGAAGCACGGAATCTTGTGTTCTGAGCTCTGTCATTGTTAGTCTAATATAAATGTTGTTAATCAAGTATGTCAACAAATTGTTACTTAATACTTCCAATACAACGGCCTCAAGCTACTTAAATCGATACATGAGCGCGATGTTCGTGTTAATATATTATTACTTCGAAGGAGAGTTAAAAGCGTGTCAAATACGAGACGAATAATTAATATACCATACATTTACAGTACAGAAATGTTAGAAGAGAATTTTACATTGTTTTTTTTTAAACAAGAGAATGAGGCAAACGAGCGGTGCGATAGTGTAGCGATCATCAACACCCAAACATTCGTAATACCAAAGTAACTACGAGTGTACTGCCAGCATTTTTTTATGAAACATTATCAGATTTTTATCATTTTACTAATATTTCTTTTGCCACTCCAACTAAGCTTTGTGCTTATGCTAGGAAATGGTCCAACGAGAGTCGGACGGCGGGTATTCTCGACCAAGTGATCGGAAATCCCTAATCATCAGTTGTCTCTTTAGACTGATAGTTTCTATGTAATAAAAAAATCGTAATAAAATTACGGGCATTTTTACATTTTATAATTAATTAAATTATAATAGGATAAATTAAAACGTCTCCCTTCTCGATGTGTAACTTTCAAACTCATTTAATAATTATTCTGTTAACATTTAAAAAACAAAAACACAACAAACAAAATAATTAGGTTATAAATTTACGTAGCGCAGCCGTTTGGGAAATTTTAAAAACTAAACTTTTCAACTTTATTAACAGTTCCTGGGAAGTTTAAGCTATTATATTTTTAACTCGGAAAGTTCATCGGAGCTTGTGTTGATCGTTTAGAATTTAATAATTAATCTTATATCTGCAGTATTTGTGACATGAAGACATTTCTAAAAATTAATAAAAAATAAAAACATTTACAGTAATAAGGTAAGAAACGGGATTCTAACGATTACCCATTCAGAGCTGTCGTTACTTCGATACATTTGCAAGTATTATAGTCAACATATCAATTGAATCAATTTATGGTATATTAATATTATATTTCCCGAGAAATATTTGAAATTAATAAAAGTAAATAATATAAGTAAAAGATAAAATTATCAGTCGGGTCGGCGACGCCAGATGGGCAGCAAATTGTTGGAATGGAGACGGCGGTGCGCGTCCTCCCTCCAGGTGGACCGACGACTTAGTGCAGACGGCAGGAAGTCGATAGATGCAGAAGGACTGTATACTGTGGAAGACATTGGGAAAGGCCTATATCCAACAAACAAGGGCTGATGGTGATTAAAAATACAAAGTAAGAACATTATCAGAGAAGTGTAAGACTGATTTTATTTCAAACTAAATCAGTTCTATTTGATAAAGGACGACATCCGTCTATTTTTACGTTACGTGCTATAAATTGCACTCAAGTTATAGCAGCCACTAGAAAATAACGACTCAGTAAATTTTCTCCGAGAGAGGGCGAAAGCGAGACATACGGACGCTTCGGTTATCGAGCTAAGGTGACAAGTCATCTAAGGAAACGGCGACTGTAAATGCATTATGTATTTTCTTAATTGTTTTCTAGAAACAAAGAATCAAGTCAAATAGACGAGTAAAACTTTTACTGTGGCTTTCAGCTTAAAAATACATCGTAGTACCTCTAATGATCTTTGAAAAAAAAATAGAGACAGTAATGTATTTGCATAATCTGTTTCAACGGTTAAATTTGTATAATAAAACTTCTTTGATCAAAAAAAAATAATTAGAGTACAATAAGTCGAAGAGGGTCTTACTTGACCTCCAACAGTAAAGTCGCCACCTATCTCGTTCCCACACCATCGTGTCCCATTCCTCAACTTGCAGTTGTATTTTCAATAAATACAGGTTTATTTAAAAGATTGAAAGGATGAGTAATATAAGGCTTTTAATAACATAAGGCTGTTTTGCCTTCCGCATCCAACGACTTCCTGCCGTCCGCACTAAGTCGTCGGTCCACCTGGAGGGAGGATGACCCACACTCCTGGTCCCCAACCGTGGCCTCCACTCAATCAATTTCCTGCCCCACCTGGCGTCGAGTGTGCATGCGGAGAGTAAATTTTTAGTTTTCTTCACTTCCTACCTTTTTTTATAAAGGAGGGCTTGGAAGGGGAGGTAGATTTAGCGGAGGAGCTGTCGCATTCGAAAGGGGACTTCTTTCTGAGCGTTGTGTCATCTACCGAGTGAAGGTAGCATCTGCATATGCAGATGTATTTGAACATCGGCCACTTCAGTAAGTAATGTCAAGTGGACGTTTGCTAGTTTGCCACCTGATATAATAAAAAGTTAAACGAATACATTTTATAATAATAAATATTTCTTATGTGTTTCAATTAACTTTATAGAAAAGTTTAATCGACATAACATCAATTAAATTTTACTAATTCCCAGCACGCATCGCATAAATGTCAATAACACGAGATAACGCGTCAACAAGAATAACTTAATAAAAATTATAAATGGTGTTGGTTGTGACAGGAATCCACTAATTAATCTAATACTTTTTGTGGTGGCCTGCCGCTAAAGGCGGTACACGGCATCTGGAAATAGAGGTTGGCTTTTTGCTTGAAATTTATACTGAGAAATTTTAACTATATAAAATGTTGAACACAAGTTTGAGGTCCGACAAGAAATTATAAAACAATTAATAAAAAATGATCCTATCACCATTGGCGACATTGAAAATTGTGGTAGAAAAATTTGCTATACTGAAAATTTCATAAAATGTGATTTCATCATCATATCAGCCACACGTCACCTACTGCTGAGCGTGGGCCTCCCCCAAAGATCGCCACGACGAACGGTCCTCTGTCGCCCTCATCCAGGATACTCTCGCAAACTTGACCAGATCATCGGTCCACCTTGCGGGAGGCCTAACCTAAAATGTTATTTACTTTTTTTTTTACATTGATAACATTTATTTATTAATTAATTAAAAACCACATCTCTACACTAAGTGAAACTTCACTTACATCCGTTCTCGCAATTCCATCATAGAGCCAGTAAAATATTTTCGCTTCTCGTATATTTATCACCAAAATATCTCCAGCGACATCGTCTGCCTCCAAAAAAATTAAGTGAGCAGTCTACATGCTACTCCAGACAGTAATCTATTTGTGTACTAAATTTTGGAACTTTATAGTGTTACATACCTTCATCTATCTAAATTTTCGCTTTTATATTACTAAGATAGTATACTTAGTTTGTCTTGGAAAATAAAACGTATAATTTAGTAACTACGTAAGTATTTAAATTGTTATTTAATTATAGTGTGGTACAGAATGTATAAAATCGTTTATTGTAATTTCTTAACTCTAAATCCACACTAAGCGTTCATTACCGACTTAAGTGATCACTAACCACTAAGCCTGTTAAGATGTCATGTTTATTTATAAGTAATTAAACAAGCAAAAACGTCAATACCAAACCATAGAGTTTAGATTCACATAATTGAGAATTTTTGATTTACTAGCGTGAATTGATCTTTGGATTACTGTTTTATAATAAGAATTATTTTCAACATATAATTACACACTACGTCTATAATTGGCTGAGGTCTTGAATAATTCATAATTCCACACTACTGCCAACCAATACGTAATACAAAGTTTGATTAAAATGAAGATAATTAAATGTTCTAGGATATAGTAACATAAATGTACAGTTTATAACAGACTGTCTATGCAGAAAAACGTCATATTTCGCTTACATAGTATAACTGCATTGTTTAAAACGAAAAACCAAATTTTAATATTTCTGCCTGATCTACCGCACGCTCCCGTTTGTTCCTGTCAATCTCTGAAGCGGTTGCATCGATTTTGCCGGGACTTTGACTTAGCCCGGCGTTAGTCTGTCCGTCTAGATCCTACATGGAGGCTTCAAGGATGTAGTAAGGTACTTACTAAAGAGTGTACCAACTGTCTAATACATTAAACTATTAAAACTTTCGTGAGACATTTCACTATACTACTTATAAAATGGCTTAACTCACGTTCAACTCGGTGTCAGTACCGACTAGTTTCGAGCCCATCGGGGGCTCATCTTCAGGGTGAGTAGGAACGGTAATATCGCGCGTTCCCA
>JAODUI010000016.1:2334421-2349896 GCA_027563995.1 Papilio gigon | reverse complement strand
CACGCTGGCCCAGTGCATGTTGATTGACTTCACACATATCTTTGAATTTCTTCGCCGATATGTACAGGTTGCATCACGACGTTTTCCTTCACCGTAAGAGCGTCGGATAATGTACATATGCAATTCTAAAAGGGAAAAACACATTGGTACATGGCGGGGATCGAACCTGGACAACATCGAGTACGGTCCGGTCCGGTCGAGCGCTTAACAACTGCGCCACCGACGCTCATATCTGGAATAATTACATATTATTATTTTAATTAAAAAAAGTCATACATTTGTTTATACCACGTTGATTTGTTTGGATCTCTACTATTTTACTAATAATAATATACTAGCATAAATCTAGACTTTAGTTAGTAGTAGTTAGTAGTTAGTAGATTAAGCAAAGCTTAACAATACTTTGAAAGAAGAATAAACGATTATTTTTTCACTTTCACTAGCATCAAGTAACGCTAACTTAAACATACTTAAATCCTTTAAAATGCGATAGTACCTCTTTTACAAAGGTCGGCATCGCATCTGTGGTGTCCAGTAACACGGATGGCTGGGCGTCGCTGATCAACTTTGTGATCCCACCGCTCGTTCGCCCCCTTCTCGTAAAAATCATATATTTAAGACATTAAAAAATAACAATATTCAACACGATAACTGGCTGCGTTCCTAACAATACAGAATGTAGTTATTAAAAAGATTTCAATAGATAAAAAACCGTCCGCTTTGGTGAGAGAGATCAAAATGCTAATTTGTGATTACAGAAGCTGGAATTGCGTGTATTAAATGTACGCTATATGAATGAACAACAAAGTTTTTTTTTTTTAATTCCAATAATTTGTTTTATAAATATTTAATTAATAAAGTGCAATAATGAAGGTTTAGTTTACTTTAAAACTAGTCGACTTGCTAAAGCTTAAAGAAAAAATACCATAGAATAACTAACCTCAACGTTAAGTTTTAAAAAATTTGATCAAATAACAGCTTCAAATCTTACTTATTATTAATAAATAAATTTATATATCCAAAAGTAACGTATCTGAATTATAACAATTTACGGAGACAACAGAAGAACAGATCGTATAGATTAAATAATCAAGAATCTAGAGCACCCGAAACAGACGTGAATTCGTAGATACGTAAAAGTGGGACCGTTGTCTTTGCTTACCCCTATGTGTTACAAAATTATAGTAAAATCATTTATAGCAAAGTACTCAAAGTTAATAGTAGAAAACGTAAAAAAGCTTACATCTAAACTAACGGAGCATGGACTTGACCTTTTCAATTTTTTCCATCAGTCCGCGGAGTACGCCGACACGGTTGGTCGAGGCACAACGCTGGTGGGTTCTTGGGGTAGTTAATTATTGTTTATTGCTAAATGTTAGATGTTCATATGAATAGATCATTAGAATTGTGTCTTAAGGACGACAGCAATAGATTTAACTTTCATGTTTACTTAATTATTTTTTTATTAATAGCAGGTTTTTGTTACTCCACCACACTCCAACTAAGTTTTTGGCTTATACTAAGATATGGTCCACGACAATATTCGAATGGCGGGATTCGAACTCTCGACCACTTGATCGGAAATCCGTACCCGTTAACCATTAGGCTATCGACGCTTAAATATTGTATTCCGAGTTCGTTTGATCAATTTATTTAACACGTTACTAAAGTCGCATCCTAATATATTCTTGCCATCAATAAATTCCCGTTACATTAACGCATAAGTCATCCCCATTATCGGGCGTTGTCTGCCCACTGCTGGACATAGGCATTCCCCTTATACTTGAATAAATGAGATAGTAAATTGTTTATGAATGTTAAGAAAATTGAAATTCTATGTTGCCACGTTTGCAGTATAACTTAAGTTTCAAGTCAAGTCTTTGTCAAGCACAGTGTGAAGGACTTAGAGTCCTTCAGCAAGAGAGCATACCTATCTCAAACACATGGAACGCCTCTGCTGATTATCCGGTTTTACAGATGTCAAGGGACGTCGATGATCACCACGTTGATCCCACCACTAGTTTGTCGTCTCTTATTTAAATTAAGCTTTTTTATGCTTGCACTTGTATGAGTCGTATGTATTATGATAAATTGGTACAGTTAAGGGCACGATTACAGTTAGGTGCAATAATAAAAATGCATATTACGCGAGCGATAGATAATTTAATGTGCGCCGCAGTAACATTGTGAACTTGTTCGAGTTTGAATCTCAATAAACATGTTAAAAACTAACCACAAAATTTGACTTCAGTGAGTTCATCATCATCAGCTCACTATACGTCCCCACCGAGGGGATCGGAGCCTACCCTATTGTTAAGCGCTTCAGTGAGTTAACAGATATTAATTTCTTGTAAAACGCTATACATTTTTTTGTTTACAAATTTTATATATATCTAAAGCAATTCGTTCCGGTAATATACATTGTGAACTATCATGAGATTTACTGTTCTTGTGATTTTTATTAACAATTTATATTTCTAGTTAGTTCCGACATCGACGAAGATGACAATCGTTCGGTAACACACAATGCATTGTTACTTTGTGTAATTTGATAACAATTTTTATATTTATTTTTTTACGCCAGTTGTTACACGGGCTGTGGGTTCCTATCTAGAAACTACTTTATAAATGTCAAATAAATTACACACTGACAAAGAAATTACAATTCTATTATAAGAATACAATTATATAATAATTATAATTTATCAAGAAAGTTATCAAATTTATATCTATTATATAAAGCGTAGGAAACGACCCACACTCCTGGTCCCCAATGCGGAATGGATGAGGAAAGCGGAGGACCGCATACTGTGCAAGGCATTGGTAAAGGCCTACTTCCAACAGTGGGCAGACAGGGGCTGTTGATGATGATGATGATGATGATGATGATATAAAACGTTATATTTTTTTAATTATCCTATGTAGTATCTTGGTAAGCTTCTGCTTATCTTAGTGCGGACCGAAGTCGTTAGATGCGGAAAGAGGATGGCATACTGTGGAAGGCATTAGGAAAAGCTTATATCCGGCAGTAGGTAGGCAATGGCTGACGATGGTGCATACGTTAAAGATATACCTTTAAGACCGGATTATACTGTTGCGTCCCACTTCTTTGAAACTCTTTAAAAGTTATATAGCGTACCTCAAATTGCCCAGTTTGATGATGATTCCTTCATGATCAGCCTTTGTCTGCCCACTGCTGGACATATGCTTATGTTAAAACTTTTAAGTATTCGGTTTTCCGCCTCCGGAAGTAAAGATTCCTTAGTGTAGTAGTAATCTACATTAAAAGTTTATTTAAGTAACGACTAAACAACGCAACAAGGGGCAATGGAGATAGCAATGCTCAGAGTATCTCTGCGCGATCGCCCACAGAACGGACTGCCAATGGGGCAAAAAAGTTCTGGAATGACGACAACGGAGAGGTCGACGCAGCGTGGGTAGGCTTCCAGCAAGATGGACTGATGATCTGGTCAAGTTTTCGGGAGTATCCTGGATGAGGGCGGCCGAAGACCGATCGTGGCCATCGTTGGGGGAGGCTTACGCTCAGCAGTGAGCGACATGTGACTGATATGATGATGATGATTAAATAATTCTGAGTTCGGCAGTAACGAGAAGTTATCAACTTTGTAAATATTATAATTGATACCTTGCCAAGTTCTGGCCAACGCGTTGTTAATGCGAGTATCAGATAAACGCACGCAAACTCTTTAAGTCTACTTTACATTTTAATTAAAAAATACGTTATATTAATAAGTTGAACGATAAAATGCTAATAGCAGTGCTTAAAGATAAAAAAAACATCTTTAGTACGGACACGCGACCTTTTGTTGCACGTATTTTATGCGTTGTGTCGATTTCCAAAGTCTCACAACGAACTGTATCTCGAATTGTCTTAATAATTATTAACACATCGAACGACAAACTTCGTTAACAGGCTAATGGTTTAAGACTAACGATTGAGCGGTAGTGGAATTGGTTCAGTTTGACAACGCATTTGTGGTTCATCTAATATATCAGATGTCCGTTGGATTCGAAGATTACCCTCGTACAGTTATAAGAAATATTAATAAATTAATAAATATCTACTATTGCTTTACAAATTACCATGATTATCTTATCCGTCAGATTGTGAACTCAGTTCAGGGTATCGTCAAAGTGGAGTGTTTACCCTAAGTGGTTTGCCAGTCGTTAGTACTAGGTTATGACAAGATTTATGTAATTGTACTTGAAGAATTGCAAAGCTTAAGTGGCGATGGGCCAGATATATTGCCCGTAGGACTGCCAACGGGGCCACAAAGGAAAGGCGTCAACGGATAAGTCGAAGCCGCGTTAGTAGGCCTCCCGCAAGATGGACCGATATAGTCAAGTTTTCGAGAGTATCCTGGATGAGGGCGGCCGGAGACCGATCGTGGCGATCTTTGAGGGCGGTCTACACTCAGCTGTGGGCGACGTATGGCTGATATGATAATGGTGATATTTTTTTTATAATCTATCGACTTTCCTCAATTTTAAACGATTGCATAAACAGACTTTTGTCAATTGTTTCTTCTGACATATACGGCGTCGCGTGTCTGTCAATCTGTCAGATTATCAAAGAGTTTCAGCGCCGTCTGTGCGCCGGTCTTTTTATCCTTTTTTTACCAAGATATATGTGAATTAATAGATTATCAAAGCATACTTTCTGTATCGGCACGTAAAGTGAATTCAAAATGCAATGTTTTTACCACATTCTTTGGTTTTCAATATCACAGTATTTAATGGCGAAAGACTGAAAAAAATCAGTTTTCATATTATATATACAACGTCCATATATTATTTTTATTATGTATATATTTTACGTCATTTTCTGGCACGCACAGCCAAGTTGTGGAACGGTCTGTCCTAGCCGATATTGCCAGACCAGTTCTACTTGGTCGACAACCTACTCCTCTAGTGTTGCAGATGTCTATGGGCGTCGACGACCACGTTCGTGATCTCGCCGCTCATTTGCGCCCTACTCTTATAAAAATAAATGTATGTACATTTTTTATTAAAAGATTATTAACACTTCCAGTGTGACCGTAGCTATTGTTTTTTGATTTTGTTCTTCAGGGAGTTCCTTTTTTGTTTTGTTTGTTTTTTTTTCTCTCCTTTCACACACATAATAATTTATTAAAAGCTCTTATCTTCGACTTCAGCCGCGAAGAGTTACAAAATGACTTAGTGACTATGGGCTATTCCAGAGTACGCTTTTTTACGAGGACTAAATTAAAGCTTGACCAAGGACCTCGTGCTAAGTGATGTTGTGGTCACAGGGTACACGCTTGTTTAATAACTGCTTATCTATCGTTTTGCTTAATTTAATCCAGATCTGTATAACAGTTTGTTACCTACCAACAAACATCTATACAGATTAAAGAATAACTTAGAATTATTTTTCGTTAATTTTTAGCAGATTTTTTAATTTGCTAATATTTCTTCTACCATTTCAATTAAGCTCTAGACTTGTGCTAGGATGTGGTCCACGACAATAGTCGAATGGCAGGATTCGAACTGTCAACCACGTGATCGGGAATCCGTACCCTTAACTAAAAGGTTATTGGAGTTTAATTGAAATTATAATATTCGAACCCAATCAAGAATGACTTTATTAAGAGAAGAAATAAAGTTTATTCACTTTCTATTAATATAAGTTTTCATGTTATTATCAAACTTCATGTATATTTTATAATTGAATTCTATGTTCCTGAGATAAATTGAAATCTTTATACGTAAGAAAACAAAGTCAGTGCCCTTTGAAGACTTCCCGCCAATTACACAAATATAACCAACGTACCGTTATACTTGTTAAGTAATTTTAACCTTTATTTTAAAGAAATAAAGTAGGTTATCCTGTAACTATCGTCAATGGGGTTGGGTTTTTTCTAGCGTTAATTAGCGTGGAGATTTTAATAGTCGATGGCAATACTCTTATTTGTTAGAAAACCATCGACCGTGTATGTCTGGGCGTGGAAAAACACACAGACATCGTCAACCTTGGTTTTTAAATATTTTTTTTTCATGTATTTTTTAATTTAACGGTTAACAAAATAAAAATGTAAGAGCTTATAGAAGTAACGATATTGAACAACAGATGTCACTAAAATTTATTGCACATATTTTATACATTGCCAATTTAGATCGATTATTTTTAAATTAGTGAAGTTAAGAAATAAAATATCGCGCGAAAATATCGTCGCTAAAAACAAGTAAACAAAAACACGTACAAACACAGCAAAAAACGCACGTATTCGTTAAAATCGATGCAGTGTAAAAGTGAATCGATTTAAAAAAAAAAGACAAGAAAATAAAACAAAAAACGACCGTGTGTAGCGCCCCTGGGTTGTGAAAAAACAGTGACGTGGAATGAAAATTACATGGCGATGTGAAAAAGCGCGGGAAAAAATTATAGTAACATAGTATCTTAGTGATAAGAGCTGCACGCGAACGTGTGGCTCGACAACTGCAGAGATGGCTCTTTGTTAACAATTCCTCATTTTTCTAGCTAGAAGTAACGCAACGAATCGAAACGCACAACTAATGTTACAGATATACTAAGAAAAGGTTATCAAGGTTCTCAAATAGCTTCAGTATCTTAGAGAATGACATTATTCATTTTAACATTTGACACTAAACAATAAAGTTCCATATTAATGGATATGAAAGTGTCACTCATTTAATACGATTATTCATTGACAGTGTCACCGTATTTCGATAAAGATCCGTGTTTTCCCCAAGGATAATAATTTCTCACTATATCTGTACGCATATTCGATTTTAATGTCGTCTGTATTCAAAAGAAAAGAAAAGTTCCAGTTAGTACTGAACATAAGGGAAACTCGACCTTATCGTCTTGAACCAAAAGCGTAAAGTCGTGAAAATTCTAATTCTCATGGAACGTCTGTTATTTGAAACACATCTATTCCAAATTTAAAATAAACATTACATGAAATTAAACTTCTAAATCTAACGAAGCATAGAAACCTTTTATATTAGATAACTTTTAGCATTTATAGGTTAAAACATTGTCTAGTTAATCAAATAAAGCAATAATAAGCTTGTTTTCTAAAAAACAATATACAAATACGTGAATAACTTCAAGTCGGGGGAAACTGTTTAATAGTAAATTAAATACAATTATGAATCAATCATTTTCCATATTGCGTTAGCACAGGACGGCACCGAGCTTCTAAGCGCAACGCACGTATCGGCGTTTTACTTTTTTTCGTTTTTTTCGTCGTGCGATTTATTTTAATATCATATTAATTATCGCGCTTAGCGTACAGTCCGGAACGAGTGTGCGGTCACTTATTGTCAAGGCATTACCTTCTACAGCGAGGGGACTGTACGTAAAACAATTTGGACCGCCATAATAACTGATATTCTCTCTCTCCTCGTGCCTCCCCACTAATGGAGGTTGGCTGTCAGCTCAGCGAACTTTTCCTGATTCTGTGCCAAGTAAAATAGACTTTCCACGCCGGCAATAATTGTCCACTCTATGATATTTCGCAACCACGATTTCTTTCTTCGCCCAGCGCGTCTTTTGCCCGCGATTTTGCCCATCAGAACTAATATTACAGGTACCTATTAGTAAAAGGTTCATATATCGAGATAACAGTTATTTTTCTTGTCATTTAATTAATAGCTTATATATTCGGATTTCGATCTCAGACAATGGTTTGATACCTTAGTACTTTGATGTTTTCTAGCGCGTGTAGATAACTGTTAAGCGCCATCTGTGATTGAGCTCTGTAAACATTCGACTCTTACTATTTTTTTTTGTGTAACTCCGGATTTCAAATAGAATTCTTGCTTGATTAGAAGTAAGCTGAAAGCGTTTAAATAGTTATGATCCTATGATAAAATATTGCAATAAATTCTTTAATTTCTTTTACCTAAAAATGGTTATTTTCGAAACAGCGCCATCTATTGTATAATTGGATAATCAAAAAGAAGTTAGCAATTTTACGTTTGGATGTAAAAAAATAAATTATCGTAAGATGGCACTGTTTAATATAGTTTTTCTTTGTATCTCTACTAAATTGTTTTATAGCGTTGGTTAATTTATCAGAAACGAAATTATTAATGTTTTTATGTTTTAAAAAAATTGTTATCCCAAATATTTTTTTTTGGGTGGATAGAAGTACGTACTTTGTATTTAATATCATTTTGTTTAGATTTATCGTGAAATGGATATTGTTTTGTCAACATACTGTTTCTAGTGGCATCTTGTTACATTTGCTACGACTAAGTACTTATTTTTGTAAATTAAAAACGTAAAAATTATTTACGCACATAATTAGTCATTCTATTTGTCGGTAGATGGCGGACTTTTCAAATTTATTCAAGTTAAAATTATTCTGACAAATGCACACAAAATCAAATACAATCACAATAAACATTAAACAAATTGTTGAACTATGGATGAACTGACCTCATTTTACATTAATTTATCATTATCTACAAAAGGTCATCGGTCAAATAGTATTCTAAAAGTACATAAAAAAGGCCAAAAAATGCTGTGACAAACATTCCAAATTTCTGAACTGAAATTTTGAACGAATTTTCCATTACAGTTTAGTGTTATTCTATAAAGGTAAGTGATTAGCCGAGTATTATGACGGAGGACTGCATACTGTGGTAGGCATTTGGAAAGGCATATGTCCAGCTGTGGGTAGACAAGGGGTGATGATGTTAATTATTGTTAGCCGAGGCTATAACAGCCTACACAAGATGTAGCTATCGGGAGGTGAATAAAATGTTTTTAAGTTTAAGTATTTTGTTTAGATTGATTTGCTACTAGTTGGAGCATTTACAATTGGTTGGGTAAAAAAACACGGTTTTTTAAATCGTCCTTTTTTATTTTTTAAAATAATTATAGCTAACCGTTTCGGCAATAATAGTTACTATTCTCATTTTAATGACACAATAAGCATTTCCCGTTGTTAAAAATAAATCCATCGTAAAAAAAAAAAAACTAAAAGTTGTTAATCCTTTGTTCGATAAACAGTAGACATTAAAAAAAATATTGCTTAAAATAATTCAACGCTAAAACTTAACTATAAATTACAAAGCATTCCATACGACTTGACTACGCATCGAGTACAAAAAAAATAACTTTTATATAAAAAAATATAATATTCAATAAAGACATTACATCATCTAACACTGAAATAATTAGTAAAAATAAAACATGGCATCGATTTATATCTAATTATTAATTAAATTAATTAAACTTATAATTGGGTAAATAACTCTATACAAAAATACAATCTAACTAAAAACAAGAACATACAACTGTCGTGTTTCTGTTAAAGTCTAGTTATTTAATTCCAAAACGTATTCACGTACATTAAAGTTCATTTCACCTTGACGCGAGGGCTGTCGGAGTGCAGCTTACAATCTTCATACAATTTCATTAAAACCGATAAACGTTCAATCTGGAATAAGTTTCTATTAAAAAATAGTCACAAACATACGAACGATTTTTTTTTTAATTAAATTGAATTTTGTAATAAATTAAAGTAGAAAACCCTGTTGAAATATCGTTTCATTTCGTATGTTCAGTATGTGTGGGCTAAGGACATTGTAGCTTCCGAAAACCCTCGCTCTTACATTGATTAGGTAGTAACAGATCACAGCTCAAGCTGTCTTCAACCTTATTGCGTCGCCATAAAAGCTATTTTAGAACAAATACGACAGCTTGAGCCATCTCCCTGTGTATTTATTAATATCACGTCACATCTCTAAAATTATTTACATTTTTCATTTATTTATAATGTTTACATTAGATTTGCCAAACATGAATTTTGACTCCTACCTAATCATATTTATTCTAGTTTCTAAAATGAATTTTACAATTTCTTAAACGCCGAAATATATTTATTGTTAATTAATTTTGAATTTATTTTACAGTTAGTCGTTTCCAATTTAATTTTACATTTTCAAGTGTTCATTCATTTACACGAAATTTTGTTTTCTCCTCTCAAAGAAACCAATCACGACACTATCACAATTAGAATAAGAAAATGTACAAAAGTAAACAAAGACTAGAATACAATGATTCGAAAGATTGAATTACATTGTGTACAAAATTGCGAAAATAATTACATATAATTGAATCTTTTCTTTTCAAAACGGTGTAAATGTGTAAACAATTCCAAAAAATGTACACAAGATTGATGTAATTGGTTTTGATAAATATGTATAAGTTTTGAAAATGATAGTACACAATTTTTCTTTACAACGAAAATTGCCTTATGTGACATTATAGAGGCTAGGCATACAATAACATAGAGGAAAAATAATGCACCGTTGGCCAATTTTAAATTGTAACAGTATTGTTACAGATTCATTTTTTTTATTAGTTCGCCGAGACAGTTTGACCTCATTTACTTTTTAATCTTTTCACAAAGTTTTACATGGTTAGCATCCTCGAAATTACGTAAAAATGGTTTTCATCTCAAAATGGTTGTGACACATTTTTGGGACAGAAAGTATCCCTAACAAAAACACCGATAGAGATCGCATTATCTATGACATTAAGGTACACAGATATTTTTTTTTGTATTTATGTTTTTTTTTTTCGTTGTTTACTACTTACGATACATAGACTAAGCAATCGTTCAGAGCGTATTAAAAAACCTTACCTAGTCTATGTTTTCCGGACCCGTTTATAAAAAATGGTTTTTTTTTTAATGGATTGTGTTTAAATTTTTATAAAAGAGTCCCCGTGTTACATTACATTAATTATACTAACTTACAATATAAGATACATGTAATAGCTACTATGTGAGATATAAATTGAAAACCTGGCTATCCTGACTACCTTATAATTACGAATAAACGTGTATATTTGACTAAATATTTAATAAAACAAGCCCCAATACAAACAACAAAAACGACAAAGCTTTAAAAAGAAAACTTTAACAGACAATTAGGATGCTTAATTTAAATCAACAGCAAGTTATTTTTTTTAAAAACTTAACAATTTTACTGTAAAACTTTTACACTGAAATTGTGTTATTTCAAATTTGTGTAAAACATCGTTGTAACTCAGCGGTGTAACAATGCAATTTGGTGTAAAAGTTTTTCAGTACATTTTTTATTGAAATAAAGAATGTAATGTAATCGCAAATGTATTGCGAAAGTATTTTATTGAGAAACTTATAACTCTGAGGACAACATGTTTCAAGACAACAGTGACGGTGCAGACAGTGGAAGTCCACAGAGACGTCGTCAATAGTTTCATCAGTAAGTTACATGAGTTATAAATTCCTCATTCGATTTTAATATTTTCACTACCCAATTATTTTTAATGGGAGCAACAATTTAAAACAACTTGAAAAACACCATATGGTCTTATTCAGCAAAGAAAATTTTTACGTAAGAAGTACACTTTTTTAACTTTTTTTTTTAGAGAAATATGGCAAACGATCGGCGCGATCAGATCATCGTGATCCTGCTGCCCGAGGACAATTGCAATAATTTGAACAACTTATACAAGACCTGAATTCTATCGAACAAAACGTTTATGATTTAAAATTTTAGTTCTTGATTACATAGTTTGAATTTAATTTATTTACGTATATATTTTCTTTCAGAGAGGTGTTTTTCTTTTTTCAATAACTTAACTAGTCAAAACAATGATCAATTATCAAATATAAATTGTAAACGGCCAATCAAACTATAACGTTACAGTATGTGTCACAACCATTCGACAACGGAAACAAGCCAACAGCGCATTGTAGAGAATTGGGCGGAGTCGGTAACATCCGCCGGGGAAATTTTGTTCTCAACAAAATCCAGTACTATTGATACTAAAATATGAGCTTAAGGAGATGTTTCACGCTTAAAAGACAGTAAAAAATTTCCCCAAATTCACATCGAGCGATGCTGTTATCGCTTATTTATTATTAGTTAGGCTTTATCGTATTATTAAATGTACACAGCTTATCTAAGAATTTTTTGTTATCATAAAATAAATGTAGAAAAAATTTTTCGATTTTTCTTCAACTTTAAAAAATGTAATCGTCGAAAACTTAAACATAACCTCTGACAACTCTCAGACGCGATCTTTATTCTTTATTATCTATTCCTTTTCGAAGATCACAGAAACACAAGTACGTCCACATATCCGCGCGACGGGCCTGTACATTGGGTTTCCTATATCAATCATTTTGGTTTATTTCAAAAAATCCTATAGCAAAATTTCCGTCCTGTCGAAAATAGTATTCAATTTATTTTTAATTTTTAGAAATATCTTTAAAACTAGTTTTTTGCGCCGCGACAGATATGTAGATGCGACGTTATGAACACTTTCTTGGAAACGTAACTTTTGCTCTAAATATCTAATGTTAGGATACACGAGCCGTGCTTCTCTTTTACTTTTGTACAACTCGAAGTCGCCCGAGTCTAGTTCCCTAACACGATGTTTCATTAATTATAACTTTAAAAATACCAAACGTCCATAAAATTTTCCTTCTACTATGACCTAAAGTTAAAACAATACCATTTATACAATATTCATAGGAACTTCTTTTGTTGTTATATTAAATTTATTTATATATTAAATTTATCAGGAGATTTTTACATAAATAGCAATCCTTTGTGTTCATTGCGGGCGAAAACAAAACATTTTCTGTTTACTTTCGCCATTTCAATTTTTGTCAGTCGAATTTTTATTGGTTTTGCGTATAATAAATCTGATATATATATTCACGTTTCCTAGAAAAATGAATCTTCATCGGGTAAATCCTTCGCGTAAACAACTGGCCGTTTCATTCCAAATCATAAGAAAAATTCGCCGAAAAGTTTTGTATTTCAAAATTAAATTACGACAACTTGAAAAAAAAATATCGTCAATTAAAAACTCCCTTCCATAACCGAAAGACGTAAATAATAAAGATCTTTTTGGGCTATTGCATTGTGATTTTTTTCTACTTACTTTGATATCCCTTGGCTTAGTAACAAAGTTTCCTGATCCCAGGAAGATTGGGTTTCGGTTTATTACTGTGACAAGGAGATACCAACATTAATTCAAGAATGAAATAATTACATACGTTAAATCAGCTTACTTATTACCTTACCTATTTTACGAATATACGTATAATTACAAATAACGTGTACAAAATTGTATGAAAACTATATTGTACACGCTAATTGTCACTTATTTATAATACATGATGATAATATTAAAAGAATATTCGGCAACACTTGACATTCTTACTGGGTAAAATTGCAAAATCGTACACCGTTTTGCAATCAAGATGTACCGATTTTGCAATTCTTGTGAACTATGGAACTATTGTAAAGGCAACATTTAAAGCGTTGATTTGCTTTAAAAGTTTGTAAAGCGAAACGCTTTTAAATGATCATAATAATGATCAATCGGGCTATTGTAGATTTTATTTTGATTTGTAAAGAGAAAAACAAATTATTTGGGCTATTGTAACATTCTGGTGATGTAAAGAATGTCCCGTGTTAACTGTAATCCGTTTAAGGGATATTTGTCGAATCACCAAATTATTTTCGACTGACGTCATTTCGGTTACGTCTCGACCGTTGAACCAATAATCGATTCAATAATCATTCATCTCTGCTTATTTTGTTAGTAACGTTTTACAGCAGTAAAGTATTACACACAAGTGTAACGGCAGTCTTCTGATAAAAATAAAATTTTAAATATTCATTTTACAACTGTAAATAATTGCTTTCTTGAAAAAAATATTGTTAAATTAATATAATACGTTAATAACAAAAAGCTTTTAATATGCCTACTTTATGTACACTTTTAGTACTAATATGGCATTTATTTTAAAATATTAAAAATTAAAATACAAAGGCGTGTTATAATTCCGAAAAGTAAATAAATATAATGTTGAATTTTTATAAAAAAAATAGAATATTTGTGCGTTCTAAATTTGACTAGCATAAGACGTGTTATTGCATGAAGAAGTAACAGTATAAAATAAATTTAAACATTATAAAGATATCTATGGAAACTAAATATTGCAAAGGGTTCGCGTAATGCGAAAGAAATGTGCTAAATAAACAGTTTGGCACATCCAACAGTTTGTAATAAGCTAAGAAATACATCGCTGTACTATAAAGCTATTTAAAATAAATATATTTCAATAATAAACACTCAATAATAACCAAAACGAATAAAATATCGAAGATTGCACTGAAGTTATTTGTCTCAGGTCTCTCTAATTCTAATTACTTGTTCGGGCGAGTTTCTTGTTCCGATTTTGTTCATTCGACTACAATTTTAAGTTTTTTTTTTTATTTACATGTACACAATAATGTCCCTGACTATACGTTTCTCTATTTACAACAGTTATTCCTATCTAAAATACTAATAGACAAACATTGTATAATTTCCGAACGACTCATAAAACGAAAAGCTGTTTCTTTTGAATTTCCATAACTGAACTGTTGTAAAAAAAACGTTAAGCGATTACCAATCTGAGGCGATTTCGATTCGCTGCGAAGAAAATTAAATTTGTTATCCGAAAATATAGCTTATTTACTTTTGTGTTGTATACTAAACTGGTTGATTTTTGTTTAACGCTGAAACGAAATTGCGTCGGATTAGTAATAGCTGAATTTTCATGGCTGAGGGTTTTGCTGGAGGTGGACCGCCTGCTGGGCGGCCTGCTGCGCCGCCTGCGCCTGCGCCATCTGCAGCGAAGACTGCTGCATATGTTGGGCGGCTTGGGCTTGCGCTTGTGCCTGCGCTTGAGCTTGTGCTTGGGCTTGAGCCTGAGCAGCATGTTGCGCGGCGACAGCTTGCTGGGCAGCTTGTTGTGCCGCTTGTTGGGCAGCTTGCTGAGCGACTTGCTGCGGAGATGGTATATTAAACCCAAGCATTCTCGGATCGTGCAACCTCAGCGCTTGTTCCAATCTTTGTTCTTGAGCGATTCGAAACGCTTCCACCAGTTCAGGTGATAGTTGACCACCGGCGTCGTTACTTGGCGTCGGGAAACCTCCGTTATGTCGGAGTGGACTGGGTGGCTCGGCGTTGTGTGCGGCGGCGGCTTGGGACACCGCTAACCTGAGAGCTTCCGCTTGGCTTCTGAGCAACGCTTCAGCCTGTTGCATACGGAGAGTCGCCTCGTTAGGTGCCGGTGTCTCTGGTGGGGGTTCTCTCGCCAGTTGCTGTCTCATTGCCGATACTAAGTTAGCGGCGGCCACTTGCACCGCGTTCGCTCCTTCTCCGGGCTGCGCCATCATGTTAGCGGCGGCAGCCGCTATGGCCGCAACTCTTTCATCACCGTAAGCTTGCCCGTTGTTAGATCTGAGTAAGTCTGTAAGTTTGTTAACCGTGGCTCCGGCTTCGGAGCCTGCGGACGATGATAGTCGTCCGTTGGACGAGAAATTTTCACACGACACAAAACACAATAGTTTGTTGCTATGTTTGAACTTTGTCACTTTGTCGAAATACGTGTTTTAT